>VDFB02000363.1:167046982-167067468 GCA_007258455.2 Sequoia sempervirens
TTAAAGGTAGATTAAAAAGAAATACAACTCCTAATCTATACCTTATTGTTCACATTTCCTTATTGATAAAACATGGGGGTACTTTGATTTGGATATTATAAATTGAAACATCATCTTTAGGTGGAAATTATAAAATGTCAAAATAAAATAAAATGTGCACAATCTCATGATTCAACAGCTGATCTTAAGATCACCCCTTTAAATATTTATATATATAATTAAAACATCTAGTTGACTAGCTTGACGAAGGAGAGAGTACTTACATGACTCAATAACCAATTAAATATAAACAAATAAATTAATGTGAAAGACTTTCATTTTACACAAGATACATATGTACGTATATATATACGATTTTATTTACCACCATCATATTTATTTATAATTCTTACATATAAATAGCGTATTTATTTAATTTATCTGTTAACTCTCTTTTTAAATTTATACTTATATTTAAATATACAAAATTAACTACATTAACTTATACATTTAATTTATACACTAAAGAAGAATTAAAAATAATAAATAGAAAGAAGCTTCCCTTCTCTCTCTTTTAGGAATACTGATATTAACTAATATTTGATCTTTCTTTTATTTCTTTTCATTTTATCCATTTTAAGCTACTATATCTCCCCCTTCCAAAAGGAGTAGGAATCACATTTATTTATTTATTTTAATGGTTAAATGGACATAGAGTTAGGAGCCCGTATTTAAAAGATAGTCTTTTTTTAAAAAAAAATTATAAAAGAGAAGTTTTAGAAGGGATTACGTGGAGCCCTTTATAGGATCCATTTAAAATCTACCCCATGATAATAGGTGGTGAATTAGTTTCAGATCTTATCCTTAGCATGCATTTCCGTAAAAGAAGATATATAAATATATTTATAAAAAAAAAGAACCTTATCAATGATATTCTTTGAAGTTAACAACTAACTTAACTTTTCTCATACGTTTTCTTTTATTTAGTTATTGGCTTGCCCTAATATTGCTTAAGCATAAAAAGGCGTGAGAATTGTTTGACGTAATGCGAGATGAAGATATGGTCTCGTGGAATGCAATAATAAAAAGGTAGGCACAAATTTTCTTTTATTGAGGAGACTTTAGAAATTTCAAGCAATTGAATACGGCACGTGTAACATCACATTCTACAGTTTCTTCCGGCATTCACTCTGCTTGCTGACCAAAACGGGAGCTTTGGAACAAGGTATGGGTATCCCTCAAAGCATAACAGATAGAGGAATTTGCCAGATGTTTGAAGTTGCAAGTACCCTGGCCGACATGCATACAAAATGTAGAATCAAAAACAGGGCACGTGAACTGTTAGATAGAATGCCTCCAAGAAATGTCAACTCATGGGATGCAAAAATTACAAGATAAGCACAGAAATGGATTTGTTTACAGGCTTTAGAAACTTCCAAGAATATGCAATTGGCAGGTGACGCCAAAGGAACAGGGATGTGATTTAAACCTTTACACTTCCTATTATGTTAAGTGTTGCGGCTAAGACAGGCTGACAATGGTATTGGGAATATTATTTAAACCTCTACAATATTCTATTTTCAAACTCTGCATATGTGAGAGGTTGCCAACGGAATCAAGAAGATTGTTTAAATCTCTACAACCTTCTCTGTTCCAGTCTTGCGGCTATGACAGATTGTGAATGATATCATTTGGGTTTCAGAATTTGTAGTTACAGACTGGTAACCCAAAAACACAGAATTATTCTTTGCTCCCTACTGACACTGTGGTTGTTAAGGATACATGGCCTGAAAATGCGACTGGGGTTAGCTCCAAAGTATACTCAGATGTAGCATACTCATTCAATGATGATGATGAAGAAGAGGCCGTGAGGCAAGAACCCAAGGCCAAGGTAAATGGAGGAAAATCAGGCATCTCAAGAAGGAAAAAGATTGCAGGACATGAACAAGATAGATTTCCTAAAAAGGCTTAAGAAAATTTCAAGCAAATGCAAATAGCAGGTGGAAAGTGGACAGCAGCAGATTGGTTAAAACCTTCAAACTTCCTATGATGTTCAAGTGTTGCGGCTTAGACAGGTTGACCATGGTATGAGGGAGATTATTTAAACCTCTACAATCTTCTATTTTCAAGCAGTGCAGATGTGACAGGTTGCCAAAGGAAACAGGAAGGCTAATTACGCCTCTACAGTTTTCTATTTTCAAATGTGGTTGTTGTGACAGATTGCCATGAACAAGGCATGCCAACTGTTTATCAGAATGCCACAAAAAGGACGTCAACTCCTGAAATGTGATGAGTGCACCATACGCAAGGAATCCATTCGTTGATAAGACTAGAGAAACTTTCAAGCAAATGCAATTTGCAAGTAATTACCTCAAGATTATGCACTGAATGAGGCGTACCTGTCTAACTTCCTCCACTCGTGTCTCCATCCTCTCCTCAAAATACCCATGCAAAAAGTGCAGAATAGGAAAGGCACGTTACTGTTTGGCAGAGTTCCGCATGGAGATGACATCTCTCAACAATCTGCATACAGTGTATTGTGCAATCGATACTGAAAGAGTAAATGGGCATACTTTGCAGATGTAACTGTTTCAATGCATGCAACCCTGGTAGACAAGTATATGCCCAAAAAGAAGAAAACCCCTGACAATCCCCCCGTATCTTTTTGAAGCCCCGTCTTTTTCTTCTCCATAAGATCCACCTAGCACCACATGCCAAACTCCCTTTCCCCACGTACCACGTAAAGGCATGCATAAAGTGGATGCCAGGCCCCACGTGGAGAGAATGCGAGAATGTTTGAAGCAAAGTGGAAAATAAAGGTAAAGACAAGTGTAAACCTTGTTAAATCCTTTTTATTTGTTTTTATTTTATTTATTTACTTATTTATTAAATATTTTAAATTTCTCTTTTCTTTTATCAAAGTTGCATCATTTGTAATTTTGATGCCCATTAATAAATAAACAAAATAAATATAATTTATTGAATAATGATACAGCTAATAATCTAAAGACAATTATCATACTCATTAGTTAATTTACATCTTACTATTTTGCTAATAATTTATTAGCTTTAATAATGTAATTATTAATAATTTGGAGGGCTCCCTTGAATATTTAATCTCACAATTTTAATTTAATAAATAATACTCAATATCACAATGCAACACCTTTTCAAAACATATTATATTTAAATATTAGTTAAAATTCATGGACCAATTCTTATTTAATTCACCGACAACGAGGTAATCAAGATACTGCTATCACATAACCTAAATGTTACACAAGGAAACCCACCATTAACGACTTCCCACTCTGGACATTCGAAGGCCAAATGAAGAGGCACTACAAAACAAATCAAAGTTTCAGAAAACCTTAACAGAGGAAAGGTAGCTTTGGCTGTTAAGGTAGCCTTGCTAAGGTCACAAAGCCCTCATATCACCTAATATTTAGAAAAGATAAGGGAGGGACAGTTGAAACAAGACAAAAGATCCGCCTATTTTTAACCAGCACCTCCTAAGTTTCATGGCAATGTCATACTTTGACTGTTTATGTGGTTTAACTCATTGTCTATTTTCTGTGTTCTAAAACAATGACCTTTATTGTCATGCTACTACTATTATTTTCTATCTTGGATGGTATTTTTATTTGCCTTGTCCTCTCATTCAAATTTTAGAATGTTAGATCATTTTCCATTTCTGATTTTGAACCCCTTTATCTAAGATATTGGAGTCTAACCGGATCTCGTTCTGTTGTGGAGGCAAATTGCCCCACAAACTACCCCACTTCCATCTAGCAACATGCTCAAGGAGACAAGTGCAAATGGCCTCCATTAACATAACCAATTTAACATTGGGGACTTGTCTAGCTACTTTTGAACCCTAGGAATCAATCTGGACCCTACCACTCCACCAAGCCTGCTGGACTTCTCATTTTCAACATTGATTAAAGTAAAATCAATACTCTATCCTGTTGCTATATCTAAAAATTACAATACCTACAAATCTGACAATATAACTGCACATAATTATGGATAAAATTAATCCATAAACTATTGGAAAATGTTTACTCTCAAATTACATATCATAGTTCATAATACCCCCATTCAGTTCTATACACTAACAATACTAATTTCTCGTTAATTATAAAAAGTTGTAACTCATGTCTTTGATTTCAGACAGGCATATCTCTAACTATTATAACGCTCATAACCTCTTTCTGCCAACAATTTTTTCTCTTGCCATCAAAATATTGAAACCCTAAGTCAATAAAACATGTAAGAAAACTGAAAAATTAAAGGACAAAACTCATAGCAATGCTTTTTAATCTCATATTTGATAAGAAAACTATATCCAAAGTTCAAACAATTTCAGAAAGGGAAACACAATGAGTCAGTGTATCCCAGAATAAAGTCAATATAATTTCCTCCAAGAGATTGAAACTACTTGCATTCAGAATACTGCAGTCAATATGTGCCTTGCCAGGTGTTCCTAAAATCACTCTGTATATAAACACAAACAGAATCTCGAAAATAGGGAAAAAACAACCAAATAGATGAACCAACATCCAAATAATAAATTGTGTGCTATTAAACAAGCCAGTTGCAGCCATTAATAAAACCTACCATATATCAGAATATTAACAAAGCAAGTTGAATGCCAAAACAGAAAAAATGAAAAAACATGCATCTGTATGTTAAGAACATTATAAATCTGATATTATATAACTCAAAAAACAGATTTATCATCATACCAGCAGAAGCAGAAAGAGGAGGAGGTGCAGTTTAGTAGACCTTGATATTAACATTTTCACATGCTGGTCAAATTTACAACATTGAAGATATTTGAAAGCCACATCAAGGAAAATAATAAGAACCTTGTATTCTGCTATTTAAATAGCACAAATCAATTTTAGCTAAAAATGACTATAAAGCATTTAGAGATCTATATTTTACTTTAAATAAGAATGAAAAATGTGTGTGGACATGAAATCACAAATATATTCTCTCCAACAAGCACATCAGCCAATGACTGCACCATAAATCAAACTCCAAATCAGTCAATATGCTTACAACATTAAACATGTTTTCACCATAACTACTTGTGAATAGCAGTGTACATAGGAAACACAACATGAGACCATAAGCGAAAACTTGGATCCCTGTATGAGGATGCAGCAAGTTGCAGGTTGCCCAAATGTCCACAAACATCAGTGCGGACAAGTTGGCATAGCTTCTTAGATTCCAATAACACTGCATCTCCCATCTTCTTTGCCTATGACTGATTGGTATTACATAAAATCAATTCCAATCTATTAATGTCATCTACAAGATGACCATTAGTAGCGGTAGGAGCCACAGCTAACAAAGGCTGCTGCACTTCAGGTTCCATCTTAAAAGATACATAAAAAGAACATTAAACAATCATAACCTAGAGAAAATCTCTGAACTCCAGATAATTGAATGAAGTTAGCAGCAGGAATGCATTATCTGGAGAAAAAAGAAAACGGCTAATTCTTCTGTAATACAATTGATTTTAACATTGAGAATTTTTAAATGCCTCTTTTAACCTTCCACCTGATCAGCACGGAGACAATGGAAAATAAATAAAATCAGCGAGCTTATCAAATAATTAGCATGCAAACATCTGCTTATTGAAATATTGGATCGCATAAAACTTACCTTCCCCTGTTTCTCAATGTGGCTAATTTGCTGTGGTAACCTAAGGCTGTCTTTGAAATGTCCTTTCCCTAATCTCTCAGCAGATTATGCATTCTCAAGCACTTTTTCCAAACTACCCACCCCACTCAATCCTAACTCATTCCACACCATAGTGGCTGAATACTTTTCTCTCCCTATAAAGAAAGAAGACTTTTAAAAAATATATACTTCTCTTCCTCATCCATTGCATCAAAGCTCACTATAAGAATGTTTTTAACGTCTTTGTGCAAATGAGTATATATAGGGAAAAGATAGGGGAATTCTTTTGCAATGCATTATCCTGAGGAAAAGTAAATCTGCTAGTATCAAGAAAGGCAAACGGATGGCATTTGAAAAATCAAACAGTTTAATTTAATGCTAATGGCTGGCCTTCTTCTTTGCACTTTCCCACACTCCATCACCGGGCTGATTACTCTGTGGATTTTATGTTTGAAATGAAATGAAAATGAAATATTTCATCGATGTCCACGGTGGCCAAAGTAGCTTCCAGTGGGACCCAAGAGCAGCACCGGAACAACCCACAGCACAACCCTAGACAAAATGGAGGCGCTGTTTGAGATCAACCCTGCGAGAGTGAATTTTGATGATGAAGTTTGCAATTTTGTCGAGTCTTGAATCTTCAAACAAGGTATTTAAATTGTCAACTTGCACCGTATCTCCCTAGCTGGCCTGGATGTCTTTATATGCTGAGCATTCTATGATAAAGTGCCATTCCGTCTCCACCATACCCTTGTCACAAAAACGACATATTCTATTTTCCCACTCTTCTTTAGGAACCACCCACCTACCCGTTTCACACCTAAGATGGTGTGAACTAGTCCGCAATTGGGCTATCAACATTTTTGCTTTCCATTTGATATTCGCTCCTATATAAGCCTTTTCTTCATGGTCCCTTGTGGGATTGAATTCTTTGATATAATAATCCTTTTTATGCCCTTTTTTTCGTCCATATACCATATTTAAATTTTTCTCTCACATAATTTTTTATTTCTCCATTTGTGTTTGGACACTCATGCATCACAACATCCCATTTCTTCATCCATTTGATATTAAGTTTCATCCATGTGTTCTTTCTTCTAGTTAGCTCCTCTTTCACAATTAGCTTAGGCCATCGATGATCCTCCATATTCTGGACCTTCTTTAGGTAGCTTAATAACCGGGTCATCGCTGAGGCCTCCAAGGGAAAAGTACCGGTCTCAGCCAATAAAATTTCATAAGGCACTGCAGTCTTAAGCTTGAGGCTGCATATAATTAGATGTTTTTGTATCCTTCCACCGTCTCAATAGGATGTTTCTTTGTAACCCTATTCATGTGTTAAATAAAATCTGAAAGTTGTTTCACTTTTTTTCAAAATGCTATTTTTTGGAATATTGAGCTCACCATGACTATGAGGTATACCTCTAAAACCTACCTCCCTTATCCACTCTAACAAAATATTTAAATTGATGGCTGTGAGCAGACTCAGATGAGGATTTCGCCAGAAAATACAACCACATTTTGGCAAGATTATATCGTATGAAAGGAGAGGATTTTGGATGATTCCATACACTCTTATATAGAATTATAAGTAAATGATATATATTTGATTTACATAATTTTACTTCTATCTAAGGTATATATATCATATAATGTTTTAAGGGCACCTTTAAAATAGATAAATCATTAAAAAAAAAATTGTTGATATGGCAAGGCCGACTGTCAAATTTGGGTCCTGCATAGTATAGCTCTTCTCAAGGAGGAATTGAATTTCATTAACTGTTTCTTATTTAAGGGTTAAACTCTCGATGGCATCAGAAAAAAACAAACGGCTGGCATTTGAAAAAAGCATACAACTCAAATTTTATTTAACACATGAATAGGGTTACAAACATAAAATGCTGAAGTAATCAACGATGGAGATGTGGAAGGTGGAGATGTGGAAGGTGCAAGAAGAGAATGACGTGGCAATTACAGGTACAGCTATTTGATTTTTTCAAATGCCATCCATTGCTTTTTCCTGATACTAACTGTTTGCTTTTTTCTCATGCTAACCGTTTACTGTTTTCTGATGCTAGCCGTTTGCTTTTTTCTCCACATAATGGATTGCAAAGAATTTCCCCTGTCTTTCCCTATATATACACACTTGCACAAAGACATTAAAAACATTCTTATAGTGAGCTTTGACGCAGTAGATGAGGAAGAGAAGTATATATTTTTAGATATGTCTTCCTTTCTTTATAGGAAGAGAAAAGTATTCGGCCATCACGGTGTGGAATGACTTTGGATGGAGTGGGGTGGGTAGTTTGGAAAAAGTGCTTGAGAATGCATGATCTGCTGAGAGATTAGGGAAAGGACATTTCAAAGACAGCCTTCGGTCACCACAGCAAGTTAGCCACATTGAGAAACAGGGGAAGGTAAGTTTTATGCGATCCAATATTTCAATAAGTTGCAAATTATTTGATAAGCTCGCTGATTTTTATTTATTTTCCATTGTCTCCGTGCCGATCAGGTGGAAGGTTAAAAGAGGCATTTAAAAATTCTCATGTTGAAATCAATTGTATTACAGAAGAATTAGCCGTTTTCTTTTTTCTCCAGATAATTCATTCCTGCTGCTAACTTCATTCAATTCTCTGGAGTTCAGAGATTTTCTCTAGGTTATGGTTGTTTAATGTTCTTTTTATGTATTTTTATGTATCTTTTAAGATGGAACCTGAAATGCAGCAGCCTTTGTTAGCTGTGGCTCCTACCGCTACTAATGGTCATCTTGTAGATGACTTTAATAGATTGGAATTGATTTTATGTAATAGCCATTAGTCATGGGCAAAGAAGATGTGAGATGCAGTGTTATTGGAATCCAAGAAGCTATGGCAACTTGTTCACACAAATGTTTTGTGGATATTTGGGCAACTTGCAACTTGTTGTATCCAAGTTTTCACTTATGGTCTCATGGTATGTTTCTTTTATACACTGCTACTACTTATTTTTGTAACAATACATATCAGGGAAGAATTCTTATTGATTTACTTGTAGAATACCATCTAAAATTTTAGACTAAAATACTAAATCTGCATGTAACAGGCTTCAATTCTAAATATAAATCCAATTCAAAATAGTAAATCATGTCATGTTTTCACCACTATCTACAGCAACTCAAGACTATGATGATTTGTAGATACCATCCCATAGTGTCTATGACAATATAAAATCATGTAAGGTGTCAAATGTAGTTCATAGGATATGTTAGTTTCTTTATATCGTTTTATAGTTTCTTGTGTCCACCCTGTACCTGCAACAACACTAACACTAGCCCTATAGATTAAAGGCATTCATTCTTCAATATATAAGGCGTGATGGTTTATTTTGTTGCTGAAATTTAATTCCTAAACATATTTCTGTAGATTAGAATTACTTATTTTCTTTAGAACTTATGCAGTGTTTAAGTTTGTTTAGATCAACACACTTTATGAGTTTATGTAGCGTTATGGTTGTGACGATTAATTTATGCACAATCTTAATAGTAGTAAAAGCAATCAAACTCTTATAAAAATGGTTTTTATGGCTTTGCTGAATTTAGTTAATTTGGGTTTCTGATACATCACATTAATTAACTCTTATAATTAATGTCAAAAGACATCTACCAACACTTGTGCATAAAGCTTAAATATATTCACTATATTGTAGATGTAGGTGCATTTTTGTGCAATAAGTGCTTGCTAATAATTAAAAAAGGAACATTTATTCAAAAAATAAGACTTTGTTAGATTTGATCTTGGTGGAGCATTATAGATGACAAGAAGAAATGCATTTCAATACAATAAATGAATCTTGTACACATGACAATTACTATTGAATTAGTTCATTCTATTATAAATGGGGGATCACCTTTTTTATGTAGTTCATGTATTGTTACATTTCCAATATACATCTAAACAACTTTGAATTGATTTAATAGAGTATTTTATCACCTATTTTAATAATGGATACAATGCATATTTTCACAGTTTCACTCATGGACATAAATTGAATCCACTAATTCTTTATAATTTACATAGTCTAACAGACAATAGGAAATACTTTTAAATAATGATGATTTATGTAACAAAATAAATTCTTAAAAAGTAATATAACTTTGAAAGAATACATTTTTTATTCAATATTTGTCAATATGCTTAGACATATCCATATTTATATTTATTTGATTCTTGACATGAAAAATGTATTTACAATTCAATTGAACTCAAATAACTAGAACATTTCAGTTCTTCTAGGATTAGATGCCTCCCAAGTACCAATATCACTCTTCTACATGATTTGATCTTGAAATCACATGGCCTATAATTAACGGTTTGGTGAATGGCAGTGGGCTTGACAAAATTGCTACATTCACAAGCAGACTAGCAGTTATGGTGAAAATATGTTTAATGCTGTAAGCATATTGACTGATTGAGTTTGATTTATGGTGCAGCCATTGGCTAATGTTTGTTAGAGAGAATATATTTGTGTTTTCATGTCTACACATTTTTGCATTCTTATTTAATAGTAAAAGGTAGCTCTCTAAATGCTTTATAGTCATTGTTGGCTAAAATTGATTTGTGCTATTTATATAGCAGAATACAAGGTTACTTATTTTGTTTGATGTGGCTTTCAAAATGTTAATATCTTCAATGTTGTAAATTTGGCTAGCATATCAAAATGTTAATATCAAGTTACTTATTTTGTTTGATGTGGCTTTCAAAATGTTAATATCTTCAATGTTGTAAATTTGGCTAGCATATCAAAATGTTAATATCAAGATCTATTACAATTGCCAAGTGGCAAAATACATTTTGAACTTGCTTTACTTTTGTATTGAATATAGAGTAAGCAACAAAAATTACATCATTTTTACATATCAGGTATCAGCATATGATATGCAACAGGCCTATCTTATGTCGGTTCAGCAGTATATCTACATATACATTCAGATCAGCAGAATTTACATATATGTATCATAACATAACCATTTACAAGAAAATTACATAACATGTAAACACATTACCGTGTACAAAAGGCATTAACCAGTAACCACTACCATTTTTACCAACTTCTAATGAAAGTCCCATTTATGAGAAGCAATTTTTGCTTTTTCAGTCCCAATCACAACATAAATATAGTTTCTATCTGATCCTCAAAATTATTATGATAATATGACTGCATGTAAGCACCTATCTGCATACAAATTGTAAATATTCTTGTCCATTTTAATCTTCAAATAATACTTGCCTTTGATAGTCAACTACTTTAATTATGCATTTTCTTTTCTCTGCCCATTTAATATGATCTTTGCCACTGTAGTTCCATGCACTTGATTTCTTCTTAGGAACTAGAGTAGGGTTGATGGACTATTGAAGTGATTAATAAGATTGCCTTTGTAGAGCTCTGTCTTATCCATATCAGGGAAACTAATATATATTCTCCCAAACCAACCTACTGGAAGGTGAATGACGATTCCTATAAGCAGAAAAACAAAAGTGGAGGACAATAATCACTTTCAAGCAACAAAAGGCAAAACAGGTGAAGATATGTAGAGATCTAGCTAGAATTGCGTTTCCCTAAGCAGAATCTAACTGGGGCTTTCAAAATTGTGAGTCCCCTTCTCTTGCCTCAATCCCATGCCTGTCACTGCAATAACATCCTTTATTTTTATTGTATTGTTGGTGGATAATGCCAGGCCTCATAAGTATCTTGTTTGTAGACAAGAGTGATCTGATCTCAGCTTCAAAAAGAAATGGGGACTGCATGGCTTGACTTGAAAATCAAATGTGATACTAAGTGTTGTTTGGTGGGTTGGAAATGTTGTTACAATAGTAATTGTAGTCTCAAGTAAATCTTTGGTAGTGCTAAAAGCCCGGGGAAGGTGCCAATGACGTGGAAAAAACATGCTCAGTTAAATTAGCAGGAAATGAAATAAATTGCAACATTCAGCTATGCTCCATTGAAAATTGAAAATAAAAAAACATGCCTTGTCCAATAATGACAGCTTTCAATTATTTTCCACCTAGAAGAACCTACTTCAGAAACCTGGTGCATTGACTAGACTGAGACCTAAAAATTTGCTTTACCTTTTAATCACGATCCTCAATGATGATTACTGCTTTTGCAATCTTGCCATAGGTTGACTTCATAGAGATTATCAAGCCTCCATGGCTGTTATTGAATAACTCAATAGATAACTAGGGTATAAGAGAGTTAAAATTGATTTTGCTAGGTGTAATAAAATTGATTTTGCTAGTTGTAATCATATTAATGTCTCAGTAGAAATTGATAGGATTTAGCAAGCATTACTTAGGTAGACAGAAGAAATTACAATAATTGCTATCAAATTAAAATGTAACTTAAGAGTATAAAAATACATATGCATAAAGAAATGTTAGACTTGTATGTATGGTGGTTGTGCTAGGTTAGTCTTGTAGAAAAAATTACTGGAAAAAATATAACTAAAATAAAACTCCAACAGAGGCTTCATAAAGGTATTATGAAAGATGTGCAAGCTAACTTAAACAAGATGATGAAAAGTCCATTTATTTGATTGTTGTTATTTCAAGGTTTGACGAAGCTCAAATAGTCAAAGATATGGAAGATATTGTTGTTTTCTCTCACCTAGAAGAACCTACTTCAAACCTAGTGCATTTATTAGACTGAGGACCTAAAAATTCCTGTTTCTACCTTTTAATCAATGATCCCCAACGATGCTGACTAACGCTTTTGGTAATCTTAAGAGAAGTTGACTTTACAGAGGATTTGCTATTAAACCTCCATGGCTGTTATTGAATAACCCACAGGATAACTAGGGTATAAGAGAGTTAAAATTGATTTGCTAGGTGTTAATCAGCATTAATGTCTCAAGAGAAATCTGATAGGATTTAGTGCTACTCACTTAGGTAGATGTAAGAACCATACTAATTGCTACTCAAATTCAAAATAATCTAGAGCATGCAAAAACACATATATGCATAAAGTTATTGTTCGATAGATCCTAGATGTATTGGTGGTCAGCTAGGCTAGCCTCAGAAAAAAAATTTACAAGTAATATAATCAAAATAAAACTCCAACAAAGGCTTGATAAAGGTATTATGAAAGATGTGCAAGCTAACTTAAACAAGATGATGAAAAGTCCATTTATTTGATTGTTGTTATTTCAAGGTTTGACGAAGCTCAAATAGTCAAAGATATGGAAGATATTGTTATTAAAATTGCACTAGCCAAAGACTTCAAACGTTTAGGAAATTTTCAAGATAAGTTTTTAGAGGATACAAGCTTTCCAACATTATTTTATGGTTTTACTTTACGAATTGATATGACAGAAAACAAAAAGTATTTTCAAAATATGGCAAAGTGGGAGTTACTACACAAAGAAAATGACTTTGCAACTCATATTACATATAATTTTTTTAAAGGAATTAAAATTATCATTTAACAAATATTTTTTGTTGCTTGTGTTTGCATATGTAAAGGTGAATAGAAAGAAAAAAAGAGCAAAGGATGTGCATACTCCACATGCTATTGAATATTTTGAAAAAACATTTGGGCTACAAATCATATAAAAAAAATACCCCTCCAATCTATTTCAAGAATAATAGAAAAAATATATTTGCAATGTCAATTGGGGTCCTTCAATTTTCTTTTTGATATTGACAAGTGTTGAACAATTTTGGATGCCTTTATGTGAGGAATTGTGAAAATTATAAAGTGGAAGGATCATGATCACATCAAAAACATTAAAGATGATAGCATTGATTATATTATTGGAAAAAACCTTGTCACTTGTATCCATTATTTTAATCATAGAATCAATGAATTTAGAAAAAAAATGATGGGTAAAATTCATGAGTTGTTTGGTGAGATTGATGATTAATTCTTTATTACGAAATTCCATAATAGAGGCAGTGAACATGTTCATTTCATGTAATGGGTGAAATACCCTCTTGTTTATGGGTATTGACCTAATTTTAATATTGAAGACTTCATTGATAAACATATTTTAATTATTTTTCATTACTTGGTTCATACTTGTCAATATGCATATGAATCATCATATAAACACCTACATGAAATACAAGACTTCAAATTGTAAATCTAGTTTCCTTTGGTCTCCAATGGACAAAACAATAATATTGGAACCATTGGCTACAATTGACAATGATAGTAAGAAAGGGTAAAAACCTTTCATTTGTAACTCAAAGCAAATAATAAATAGAGGAAACAACATTTGAGACTTTCTTGCAAGACAATAGAATGAATAGAGTAGATTATATTGAAATGTGACAATTAACATTATAGCACACTAAGATTCTAATGAAAAGATGACTAGTCAATGTTTGAGTGATTACTTTTGTGAAACACATCCCACATCTTCAATAAATACACATAAATAATTCTTGATCCATATATTCTTGCAAATTATGAGAGTTCATACATAAAAAAACTAGATTGATCATTGACATGAAGTTTTAACAAAGTGTAGGAACAATCTAAAAGTGTCTACGAGGGTTGATGAAAATGATGTAGAACCTTGGTAATGTTTTTGAACTATAAGAAAATGTTAAGTCACTAAGTTGTGCATATTTTTTCTCATTTCCTCCTTAAGTTAACTTAAGGAGAATTGTATTCATAAATAATTCACCTCTATAAAAGAGAACATTTATGATAAAAGACATGAGTAGTTAGTGAAAGAGCCCAACACATTTGAAAGTATCATATGTGCATTTTTTCGTTGACAAATACGTAGTGTTAGATGCATAATACAACTAAGAGGGGGGGGGGTGTGAATCATTTGTATATTAAAACATTAAAACCCTCATTAACATTTAGATCTTTAATAACTCTTAAACCCTTAATCGGATTTAGATTGAAAGTAAACAAGAGAAATAACAACACATCAAAACACCATGCACAATAGAAAATCAGATTTATGTGGAAAACCCAAGAAGGGAAAAACCATGGTGAAGATTAGCTCACAATATAAAGTAATAGTAACACCAAATATAATAGGCTCACTGCCTAAAAGAAAGAAGTGCTCACTCCTAAAGGACTCACCGTCCAAAAGAAAGAAGATAGAAGAATAGTTGGATCATTGCCAATTTGAATTGCTAACAATGCATATTCTTTTATGCCGAAGGTACAGTTCCACTGAAGCACAAACAACCCATTCAACAAACTACAATGTAGATAGCTTCTACTCACTGCATCTGGGAGTCATAGGCATTAAATCTCACACTCAATTCGCTAGTGCACTTGATCATTTTTTCATCTTTCACATCACACACACTCACACCTTAATCCACACAACAAATCACCTTGTATTTATACCATTTGTGACCTAAAACAATGGTGCAGGGCACCTGGGTCTTTATGTAAAAGGGGGTTAAATGTTAGTCTTTTGTGTGGTTCAGTCATTTTTGTTTGTAATAAGGTATTTGAGACCATGTTTCATGTCTTTGTGTGTCGGTTGAGTCATTTTGTGTTAGTTTGTTAAAAGTTGTCAATATTGCAAAAAGTTACACAAGCAACTTTTGCAGTTTTGGTTATTAGGGAAGTTGAGCCGTTGGGGATTTGGAAAACAGTTGGGAACGGTTGGATTTTGGATTGTAATGTTCAAATAAGCCTTGTTGGGGTTGAGGCAAAGTTATGGTGTGAAGTTTTTGTATTGAGCAATAAAGATACTCTGTTTTCTGCATTTTAGAAGCTTAATTTGCTGCTACATAGACCTATACGATTCTGTACAACCTGGGAATGAACAAAAATTTATTGGAATTCATGGTGAATTGAATCCTTATTCTTCTGCATTTGGTTTCATTTGATTTCATCAAGTTTGAAGCAAGTTAGGGCAGATTTACTGAAAGTTGCTTGAAAGCCTCATTAGGGTGTGTTTTGACTGAAAACTCGTGAATTTCTTCCCATTCCACTAGTGAACAAGCCTTAAAATCAGTGGAATAGGTCTAGATATGTTGTGTTTTGTGTTCCTAATGTTTCAGGAGTAGGGAATGGAGGTTGGTGCAAATTTGTCGATGCCCTAATTAGAAAACCTCATGTATTTGGCATAAAAGTTGCATAAGAGTTAGAGTTTGTAGTAGAACCCCTGTAAGATTGTTGGAAACTACTCTTGGAAAGATGCTATTAGATACTATATGACCCATTTGGATCCATTGGAAAATAGAAGTCTATAGTGTCGGCGTGAGGAGCTAGTTGAGGACTCATTCCAAACAAGCTCAATTGGCTATAGTATCGCCTAGCAATTCAATTTTAGGCCTTGTGTCTAAAAAACAACCCTGCAATTCTGGTAAATTGAGATATGTTGTTAAAGGAAATAAAGGGTATCTAAATCTGTAATTAGATTTTGGGTGTGAATTCTTTCATGAAATTTGTGTTGGAAAAACCAGTTATGGAGTACTACTAGGAGTTAGTAGACTTGATGAGAGAAACCCGCCATTAAGCAAGGTTTGGTAAATCTGAAAATTGGTTGATTTGGAGGTGCTGGATCTGAATCTCACCCCTTATCCGCTTCAAATTGGTATCAGAGTGTAGGCTAGTCTATAAGAGGGAAAGAGTGAAGCAAAAGAGAACAAGATGCCTCCAAAAAGTAACACTATGGCTAGAGAAATGAATGAGATGAAAGAGAAGACTGCAAAAGAGATTAGGAGATTGAAGGAACTCCAAGATATGATGGTAGCAAGGCTTGATGATGTTGAAACCAGTCAAAGGAGAGGTATGGTCATGGGTGATGTGAGTGGTCATGAAGAAGAAGGGTCTAAGAGGAGAATCTCCAAGAAGAAGAAGAGGAATTGGATCCTAATGAGAAGAGGATTTCCAAGCTACTGAAGGAAGACAAGGAAGACAAAAACATGGTAAATATGGATGTACCTATGTATGGAGGGAGCTTGAATGATCAAGAGCTTTTGGATTGGATTGCAACACTTGATAATTACTTTGAATGTGAAGATATACTAGAGGAATACAGGGTAAAGTTGGAAAAATCAAAATTGAAGGATCATGCCCTACTTTGGTGGTATTACGAGCAGACTGAAAGGAGGAAGAAAGGAAAGTCAAAAATTATCTCTTGGGACAGAATGGTGGCCAAACTCAAGGGAAAGTTTCTACTGGGTGATTATGCAATTCAACTCTACAAAAAACTTCAAAATCTTAAACAAAAATATATGGATGTCAAAGCCTATATTGATGAGTTTTATAAGTTGAGTATAAGAGCAGGTGGATGATGTGGAGAAGGTGGCTAGATATCTTAGTGGGTTAAGGTTTAACCTTCAAGATGAGTTAGGTTTGACAAACCCAAGGACGGTGGAGGAATGTTATCAATTGGCAATTATGAGTGAAGAAAAGCTAAAGAGAAGGCAAGACAAGAAAACAAGGGTAGAGGTAGCAATTCCAGAGGAAGAGGGTCATTTTCTAATCCAAGGCAGTCATATGAGAGGCAAGAAGATACAAGCAAAGTCCAAGACAAAATTATAGATGCAAGAGGTGGATTTAGAGGAGGTAGATCAAGCTTTAGAGGCAGATTTAGAGGTCAAGGAAGAGGATCTAGTGGGTTCACAGGAAGGTGTTACCAATGCAACAAGTTTGGACATTAAGCAAGGCAATGCAATGAAAATCAGGCCACTACTTCAATTGGAGGAGAAAGGAGAGCTCAATTGGTGCAAGAAGAGAACAATGAGAGTGTAAACTCTCCATGATAGTATGCTACTCTAGAAATTGGTGAATCACTCATGGTAAGGAGAACCCTCATCGAGGTACCAGTAGAGAAGGAGCCACCACAAAGGAAGACTCTCTTCAAGACAACTTGTAAGTGCTTGGGTAAGGTTTGTAAAGTTTTAATTGATTCAAGTAGTACAAATAATATGGTTTTAGTTGAGATGGTTGAAAATATTAAGTTGCAAAGAATACCACATACTACCCCTTACAAATTCTCTTGGTTAAATGAAGGTCAACATGTTTTGGTGAATGAAAAAAGTTGGGTGGAGTTTCATATAGGAGGGTACAAAGACAAAAATTTATGTGACATAATACCCATGGATGTATGCCATTTTCTACTAGGGAAGCCTTGGCAATTTGATAGGCATGCTATGTATGATGGAAGGAGGAATACTTATGAGATAGAAAAAGATGGGGTCTCCTATAATTTGAAACTATTGAAGGAGGAGGACAAAGGAAAAACCATGGGATCTAATGTGATGAGGTAGGTAGGAAGGAGTTCATAAAGGTAGAAGAAGAGGAGGACATGGACCTTGCAACCACTCCTAAACATGGGGACATTATGACAAAAAAATGAAGAATGAATTGATTTTGGAGATCCAAGATTGGCTTAAGAAGTATGTTGCTATGATGATAGGAGGGGTGTTCCATTCGTTGCTTTCAAAGGGGGATATTGGTCATTCTATTTCTTTCATGCCAGAGGTTAGTATGCCCGATCAAGCAACAGTTATAGGGACACAACAACAAATGGAAAAGATGAGAAGCAAATGTGAAGAGGTCAAGGATAAATTGCAAAGGAATGTGGACAAGTCCAAGCACACAATTAAAGTGAAGAAGAAGGAAGTTCATTACAAAGATGGAGGAGATATGGTAGCAGGTAATGATGTAGGTTCAACAACATTCTCAGGTGAAGAATAGGTCCAAGATCATCCATCAGGTAGGCCTCTGAAGTTGGAGCATACCCTAGGTGCCAAAGAATTCAAAAAGACAAGGGATAATGCCTAATTTTGATATTTAGTCCATTGGAAGGGTTTACCAAATGATGATTTCACTTGGGGGTCAAAGAATGACATGATCAAGCATGAATCCATTGTTGTAGCCCTGTCCTCAATAAGACTTGAGTTTATTTTTCCCGGGAAGTATGGTGTAGGGCACCTGGGTCTTTATTGTAAAGGGGGGTTAAATGTTCATCTTTTGTGTGGTCCAGTCATTTTTGTTTGTAATAAGGTATTTGAGACCATGTTTCATGTCTTTGTGTGTCGATTGATTGATTTTGTGTTAGTTTGTTAAAAGTTGTCAATATTGCAAAAAGTTGCACAAGCAACTTTTGCATTTTTGGTTATTAGGGAAGTTGAACCATTGGAGATTTGGAAAACAATTGGGAATGGTTGAATTTTGGGTTGTAATGTTAAAATAAGCCTTGTTGGGGTCAAGGAAAGGTTATGGTGTGAAGTTTTTGTATTGAGCAATAAAGATACTCTATTTTCTACATTTTAGAAGCTTAATTTGCTGCTACATAGACCTATACGATTTCGTACGGCCTGGGAGTGAACAAACATTGAGTGGAATTCATGGTGCATTGAATCCTTGTTCTTTTTCATTTGGTTTCATTTGATTTCATCAAGTTTGAAGCAAGTTAGGGCAGATTTACTGAAAGTTGATTGAAACCCTCATTAGGGTGTGTTTTGATTGAAAATCATGAATTTCTTCTCATTCCACTAGTGAACATGCCTTAAACTTGGTGGAATGGGTGTATATATGTTTTTTTTTTATATTCTTAATGTTGTAGAAGTAGGGGATGGAGTTTGGTGCAAATTTGTTGATGCCCTAGCCATAAAACCTCATGTATTTGGCATAAAAGTTGCATAGGAGTTAGGGTTTATAGTAGAAATCTTGGAAGATTATTGAAACTACTTGGATAGGTGTTTTTAGAAATTATATAACCTATTTGAGCCATTGGTATGAAGTTTGGTAGTGTAGAGTGTGAGGAGCTAGTTGAGACCTATCTAAACAAGCCTAATTAAGCCTATTTCCAAGCGCAGTAGTCCAATTTTGGCCTTTGTGTTCCAAAACACCCCCACCTACAATTGAGATATGTTGTTAAAGGGAATAAAAGGGTATCTAAATCTGTAATTATATTTTGGGTGTGAATTATTTCATGAAAGTTGTGTTGGAAAAACCAATTATGGAGTGCTATTAGGAGTTAGTGGACTTGAGGAGAGAAACCCACCATTAAGTGTTTGAAAACTTGAAAATTGGTTGATTTGGAGCAAGTTGGATATAACCACCCATGCTCTGCATCAAAAAATCTCAATTAGGCTTCCTATCTTAAGGAAACATACACGCATCTCAACCGCACAGAAGCAACATCAAATAGGTCATCACTCAAACACTTCCACAAGTAAAGAAGTGAAGGTAGACCACACTACAACTTCTAATTGGGACCCAAATCACATATAGCTTCTCAAAACTTCCAAAAACAACAATCATCCTCCACAATTAGCACTAGCATGCTAGGTTGGACAAACCTGCACTAACACTGACAAGCGAGCACAAACATGCCTCTCCAGGTCCAGAAACATCTCGCAGGCCATACAACATCAATGCAAAAAATATTTGAATATTACACATCATCAAAATATTCACCACTACTATTTCAACCACCTGAAACTTAAGAACACCTTAATTTTGTGCAACTAAACACATTAGCACATACATCCAACTCACCAAATAACCTTGCAGAACACCATAACACCTAAAACTTCAATCAACAAACACAACACTTGAAACTCAATAAGCGAGCACAAACACACCTCTCCAAGTCCAAAAAAATCTCATAACCATACAATATCAATGCAAAATATCTCTGAACATTCCACATCATTAGAATATTCACCACTACTATTGCAACCACCTGAAACTTAAGAACACCTTTATTTTGTGTAACTAGACACATTGGCACATACATCCAACTCACCAAATAACCTTGCAGAACACCATAACACATTGGAAATATAAGCATGTTCCCAGATCCGCAATCTGAGAACCTTTACTACAAAGCCAAATCATTT
>VDFB02000363.1:167067568-167218693 GCA_007258455.2 Sequoia sempervirens
CCTTGTTTTGTTGTGTTTCATTTTATATTTGCTATCTGTTGTTTAGCTACAATGTGGCTCTTTAAGTTGGTGTTTACAAGCACTTTATTGTCTTCATCATAATATATGCATATGCATATGTATATGTATATATGCATGTGAAATAAAAAAAAGTTCTTTTAGATGGAGGCTGGAATAAAGGAAGGAACAATGCATAATCATAAGCAACAACAACGTTGCACTCTCCTTTAAAGAATACATTGTACCTTCCATTAATTATAGTCTCCATCGAAAATGAATTTCATATGCATAGATACATTTACATATACATATGCATATATGTATTCTTTGGTTGTTCTCCATAGGAAACTGTTAAAAAATAATTTGTGTGCAAGTGTGTTTTTCGGTATTTTTTTTTTGCGCATGGTTTTGTATTTCCAAGTAGCAAATTCCTACATATGCATCCAATGCATGATGTTGGTTGCCACAACTTGGCTATTATTCCTTTCTGCCTAAAAAAGGAACTATTAGAATGATAGGCTCTATATTGGGTGTAATAAACAACATTGGTTTCACCATTGATCATAGTGGTGGACAATGTATGTTCTTGCTCAGGGGTTTGGTGAGAGCCCATAATGCTTGTTAGATGCACCTTTTTAGTTATTATTTCTTTTAGCCTCAAAAAGGAGTTGTTAGAATTATAGGCTATATATTAGGTGTAATAAGAAATATTGGTTTCACCATTGATCAAAGTGGTGGAGAATGTATGTTCTTGCTCAGGGGTTTGGTGAGAGCCCATGGGGCTCCATGACCCAAAATGGTAGGGTGGAGAGTAGGCCTTCTTTTGTTATGTTTCATTTTATATTAGATATATGTTATTTAGCTGCAGTGTTGCTCTTTAAGTTGATTTTTTCAAGAACTTTATTGTCTTCATCATAATATATGTATATGTATATGTATATATGCATGTGCAATAAAAAAAGTGAACTTTTAGACGGAGGCTAAAATGAAGGAAGGAACAATGCATAAGCATAAGCAACAACAATGTTACACTCTCCTTTAAAGAGTGCATTGTACCTTCCATTCATTAAAATCTCCATAAAAAATTCATTGCATATGCATATGCATAGATACATTTACATATACATATGCATATATGTATGATTTGTTTGTTCTCCATAGTTGACACTGTTGAAAAAAAGAAGGTGGTGGGTATGCAGATCATGATGGGCCAAATAGTGGCAATATGATGGGTATGTATCGACTCCACTATTTTATACCCAAAACTGATGAAACAAAAAGGGTTTTAAGATATTTCAGATTCATCGTATATAAATTATGCTTTACTTTGAATTTAATAAGTAATTATTATTCATTTTCTATTCAAATTATGACTAAAGTCCCTGATGACAGTTTACTGAAAACATCTATAACTTTGAAATGGTATCACATTTTTTGAATCCAAAAAATGCATCACATTCTATGCTTAGCATACTATAGGATTAAAAAAAAAATGAATTTCATGAAGGTTTGACCAAGTTAAGGTGGTCAGACATATGAGTTTTATATTTTTAAAAATTTGTAATAAAAATTCATAATTAATTATTTACTTACAAAAAATATGCATCAAGAATGTGGGCATGAGTCCTCTACTTATATCTAAAATATTATAAAAAAAAAATATTACTTTCATTTTCTTGTTTTAGGGTGGTTAGACAGACACCTACTTTTATTTTTTCCCTAAAATTTAGGTACCAATGCATTGAAATTTCAATTTTCACCAAATAGATTTTTTATTTTATTTTAAACAAACCTAGTAGTTTAGAAACTACATTCAATTTGCTACATTCTATTCCTACATATTTGAAATAATATAGATAACTTATTCAAATTTCTTACGCCAAGCTGCTCTAACTCCTCGATTTTTCTAAATTTTTTACAATTTCTATACCTATTTTTCCATGATGATCTGCACATAACTCCTGCATGAAGTTTTTTTTCTATTTTTTCACTTGGTTTTGTCACAAAAAAATTGTACATATGCATCCAATCCATGATGTTGGTTGCCACGACTTGGCTATTATTCCTTTCAGCCTCAAAAAGGAACTGTTAGAGTGATAGGCTCTATATTGGGTGCAATAAGTAGCATTGGTTTCATCATTGATCATAGTGGTGGACAATGTATATTCTTGCTCGGGGGTTTGGTGAGGGCCCATGACGCTCCATGATCCAATATGGTAGGGTGGAGAGCAGGATTTCTTTTGGTGTGTTTCATATCTATGTTTGTGATATTAGATGCTCATAACATTCGTATGTATGGTATGATGTATATTAACTATAATATCAAACATGGATCTCTGTATTTATTAGAGTGGTAGACACTATACCTATTCTTTGTATGTAATTCCACATACACACATTCCCACACATTCTTTTTATGTGTATATATATATATATATATGTGCAATAGATTCCTACAAATGCATCCAAGGCATGAAATGCCTACATATATTCTTGCAAAACAAAATGTACATTGATATATAGGTATTTGAAGTTAAATGCACGTTTTCAGTTATTATTTCTTTTAGCCTCAAAAAGGAGTTGTTAGAATGATAGGCTGTATATTATGTGTAATAAAAAACATTGGTTTCACCATTGATCGAAGTGGTGGACAATGTATGTTCTTGCTCGGGGGTTTGGTGGGAGCCCATGGGGCTGCATGACCCAATATGGTAGGGTGGAGAGCAGGCCTTCTTTTGTTGTGTTTAATTTTATATTTCCTATATGCTCTTTAGCTCCACTATTTCTCTTTAAGTTGGTGTTTGCAAGAACTTTATCGTCTTCATCGTAATATATGCATATGTATATGTATATATACATATGCAATTAAAAAAGTGAAGTTCTTTTAGATGGAGAGTGGAATGAAGGAAGGAATGATGCATAAACATAAGTAGCAATAGTGTTACACTCTCCTTTAAAAAATGCATCAAACCTTCCCTTCATTACAATCTCCATCGAAAAATGCATTGCATATGGATAGCTACATTTACATATACATATGCATATATATGTATGCTTTTGTTGTTGTTCATAAGGCATTGTTGAAAAAAAGAATTTGTGCATGTGCAAGTTTTTTTTGTGCATGGTTTTGTTACTATGGATTCATCTTTTTTGTGGGGTTTCCATCTAGGGCACTGTTGAAACCAATATTGTTTAATTTATGGCTTTTGTTTTGTGTCAATAGTTGCAACATAGTAAAATAGTTAATGCTATAGAGTTTATGTTGTTTTCCATAGGGAATTGTTGAGTGTTTCTCTCTACCTTTGGCTATTTTGTTTCATATTTTATTGTCTTGACCTCTTTAGTTATTCCATTGTTCTTTATGTTGGTGTTTGCAAGCATTTTATTATTTTCCTCATATTACGGTTGTAGGCTCCTAAGCCTTATTCAAGTTCCAGCCCTACATCAAGTGTGGACCAAAAAAAGGAAGCAAAACGACTAAGAAACCAACTCTATTATGTGCATCATAGAGATAAGATTTGTGTGGTTCGTCGAGCCAAATACTTGTAGGAAAGAGCCACTATAGTTCGTCCTTCCTTGGTCCTTCTTGATCAAGCGGGTGCACTGCAATTGCTACCGAGCTTGTTGGAAGAACATGCTCACTTCTATAGTATTGCACCCCCCATCCCTTCCCAGCTTCCACAAAACCTTCCCAAAGGAAGGTGTAATGCCCTCAGGAACTCCCAAAGGGCAACAAAATAAATTACACTATTTTTTTTTTAAATTGAAACATTGCGTACAATGAATATGTACATTCTGAAAGGCAATTATACATTTGCAAAGTTATCTACGTCCTTTGGGGTACACAGAACGGTCATTATGATATGAGAACTTTTATGAAAGAAAATATAAACCCAGGTTACATAATGATAGCATACATTCATCCATAAAAATAGAGGGGAAAAGGGTACATCATTCTATTACAATTCAATTCACAGATCAATAGTACATTTGTGGAGCATATTTCCACATATACAACACATCATGATTACATTAATAACTTACATATTGCTTCCCTTAGAACAATGGGAAGAGTACATCAAGATCAAGAATAATTACACCAATGAAGAATAAGCTATAGGGCGAAGATCAATCTTCAACCAATAGAAGCTCAGGCAACTCGTTGTCCGCTTTTGCAACACGAACACCAATTGGGAACCCAATGGGGTGCATAGCACGTTCCACCCGACCATGTGGACCCGAAGGCCCACCCCCTGTGCTAGGAGATGACAAGAAAGAATCCACATCCAAACAAGGTCAAGTAGACAAGGCTAACTCAACATTGGAATAAAACAACATGCAATGAGTACAACATTGCTTGATTAGGAGACTCTTTCGAACAGTTTTGAAACAAGACTCACAACAACAAGGGTGTACCAAGCATAAAGGACACAATGAATAAACATGCGAGGCATGAACCATCTCGCTCATTAACCAAGGGCAAGGAAAATCATGGAACAAGGTTCACCCATGAGGTCTCAAGAAAAAGAATACAATCAATGGATCACATAGGTCTAATCATGAGAGAATGCAACACATGATAGGTTTCCCATTACCTCAGGAAGCCTGACAACCTACACCCATAACTTAACAAAAGGGAGTGACTGAAACATTTACGGGTTCCCAACTCGTCCAAAATATGACTAAACGAAAGTCGACGCATAAAGTTTCCTCAATTAGGATAACACAAAAAGGAGTACTTACAAATGACTAAACAACTTTTCATGATCACAAAACGACAAGTGTAGAGTAATGGAGGCAATACCATGACGAGATCCTCAAATTCACTCAAAGCTAACATAATCAACTACAATTACCAACAACAAATTCAGCCAATAGGGCATCCAAGGGAGACCTCAATTTTCTCCACATATGAAACCCTAATGACTAACAATTTGGCTAAAACCAACTTTAACCAATTTAACAAACACAACACGATTAGAAGCCAACACTTTTAAGGGATTATCATCTCCATACAAAATCAAACACAATAACCAATAGCAAAATCACTTGATAGTACCTCCAGGAGAGTCACAACAGGAAAATAAAACAAGCATTAGCATTTCATCCATGATCTCAAACTAGAGGTTGTGAATGTGTTCGACACTAAAATAAGTTGTTTACTTGATCAAAGTAAAATATTATACGTTGATATTTTGAGATAACTCTATCATTCATGAAGCAATTATTCCAAATCCCTAGTGTTTAACTTTTCACTAAACGATAATGCTATAGGGGTTATACGAAAGTAAAGTTCACTAAAAAGTAATTTAAAATAACTAAAGAAATCATTTAAGCATATTTTCCTAAATATTCCAATAAATATCTTAGAACATTTAAAGCAACTCTTAAATTTCACTAAGACACCAAGAGCAATAAGTTCCAAAGGAAGTTGAATCCTTGTTATATTTTGCTAACGATAAATTATTAGGAATCATTTTAATAATCAAACATTCAAGTGATAAGTTATAACAAACCATTAAGTTATCACTAACAATTCCTTCACCCACCCATTGTATTTAAATAATTAAAAACTAAGCCAACCTAACCTTTAACATAAGTATAACTTTAAAGGTAGATTAAAAGAAATACAACTCCTAATCTATACCTTACTGTTCACATTTCCTTATTGGTAAAACATGGGGGTACTTTGATTTGGATATTATAAATTGAAACATCATCTTTAGGTGGAAATTATAAAATGTCAAAATAAAATAAAATGTGCACAATCTCATGATTCAACAGCTGATCTTAAGATCACCCCTTTAAATATTTATATATATAATTAAAACATCTAGTTGACTAGCTTGACGAAGGAGAGAGTACTTACATGACTCAATAACCAATTAAATATAAACAAATAAATTAATGTGAAAGACTTTCATTTTACACAAGATACATATGTACGTATATATATACGATTTTATTTACCACCATCATATTTATTTATAATTCTTACATATAAATAGCGTATTTATTTAATTTATCTGTTAACTCTCTTTTTAAATTTATACTTATATTTAAATATACAAAATTAACTACATTAACTTATACATTTAATTTATTCACTAAAGAAGAATTAAAAATAATAAATAGAAAGAAGCTTCCCTTCTCTCTCTTTTAGGAATACTGATATTAACTAATATTTGATCTTTCTTTTATTTCTTTTCATTTTATCCATTTTAAGCTACTATATCTCCCCCTTCCAAAAGGAGTAGGAATCACATTTATTTATTTATTTTAATGGTTAAATGGACATAGAGTTAGGAGCCCGTATTTAAAAGATAGTCTTTTTTTAAAAAAAAATTATAAAAGAGAAGTTTTAGAAGGGATTACGTGGAGCCCTTTATAGGATCCATTTAAAATCTACCCCATGATAATAGGTGGTGAATTAGTTTCAGATCTTATCCTTAGCATGCATTTCCGTAAAACAAGATATATAAATATATTTATAAAAAAAAAGAACCTTATCAATGATATTCTTTGAAGTTAACAACTAACCTAACTTTTCTCATACGTTTTCTTTTATTTAGTTATTGGCTTGCCCTAATATTGCTTAAGCATAAAAAGGCGTGAGAATTGTTTGACGTAATGCGAGATGAAGATATGGTCTCGTGGAATGCAATAATAAAAAGGTAGGCACAAATTTGCTTTTATTGAGGAGACTTTAGAAATTTCAAGCAATTGAATACGGCAGGTGTAACATCACATTCTACAGTTTCTTCCGGCATTCACTCTGCCTGCTGACCAAAACGGGAGCTTTGGAACAAGGTATGGGCATCCCTCAAAGCATAACAGATAGAGGAATTTGCCAGATGTTTGAAGTTGCAAGTACCCTGGCCGACATGCATACAAAATGTAGAATCAAAAACAGGGCACGTGAACTGTTAGATAGAATGCCTCCAAGAAATGTCAACTCATGGGATGCAAAAATTACAAGATAAGCACAGAAATGGATTTGTTTACAGGCTTTAGAAACTTCCAAGAATATGCAATTGGCAGGTGACGCCAAAGGAACAGGGATGTGATTTAAACCTTTACACTTCCTATTATGTTAAGTGTTGCGGCTAAGACAGGCTGACAATGGTATTGGGAATATTATTTAAACCTCTACAATATTCTATTTTCAAACTCTGCATATGTGAGAGGTTGCCAACGGAATCAAGAAGATTGTTTAAATCTCTACAACCTTCTCTGTTCCAGTCTTGCGGCTATGACAGATTGCGAATGATATCATTTGGGTTTCAGAATTTGTAGTTACAGACTGGTAACCCAAAAACACAGAATTATTCTTTGCTCCCTACTGACACTGTGGTTGTTAAGGATACAGGGCCTGAAAATGCGACTGGGGTTAGCTCCAAAGTATACTCAGATGTAGCATACTCATTCAACGATGATGATGAAGAAGAGGCCGTGAGGCAAGAACCCAAGGCCAAGGTAAATGGAGGAAAATCAGGCATCTCAAGAAGGAAAAAGATTGCAGGACATGAACAAGATAGATTTCTTGAAAAGGCTTAAGAAAATTTCAAGCAAATGCAAATAGCAGGTGGAAAGTGGACAGCAGCAGATTGGTTAAAACCTTCAAACTTCCTATGATGTTCAAGTGTTGCGGCTTAGACAGGTTGACCATGGTATGAGGGAGATTATTTAAACCTCTACAATCTTCTATTTTCAAGCAGTGCAGATGTGACAGGTTGCCAAAGGAAACAGGAAGGCTAATTACGCCTCTACAGTTTTCTATTTTCAAATGTGGTTGTTGTGACAGATTGCCATGAACAAGGCATGCGAACTGTTTATCAGAATGCCACAAAAAGGACGTCAACTCCTGAAATGTGATGAGTGCACCATATGCAAGGAATCCATTCGTTGATAAGACTAGAGAAACTTTCAAGCAAATGCAATTTGCAAGTAATTACCTCAAGATTATGCACTGAATGAGGCATACCTGTCTAACTTCCTCCACTCGTGTCTCCATCCTCTCCTCAAAATACCCATGCAAAAAGTGCAGAATAGGAAAGGCACGTTACTGTTTGGCAGAGTTCCGCATGGAGATGACATCTCTCAACAATCTGCATACAGTGTATTGTGCAATCGATACTGAAAGAGTAAATGGGCATACTTTGCAGATGTAACTGTTTCAATGCATGCAACCCTGGTAGACAAGTATATGCCCAAAAAGAAGAAAACCCCCGACAATCCCCCCGTATCTTTTTGAAGCCCCGTCTTTTTCTTCTCCATAAGATCCACCTAGCACCACATGCCAAACTCCCTTTCCCCACGTACCACGTAAAGGCATGCATAAAGTGGATGCCAGGCCCCACGTGGAGAGAATGCGAGAATGTTTGAAGCAAAGTGGAAAATAAAGGTAAAGACAAGTGTAAACCTTGTTAAATCCTTTTTATTTGTTTTTATTTTATTTATTTACTTATTTATTAAATATTTTAAATTTCTCTTTTCTTTTATCAAAGTTGCATCATTTGTAATTTTGATGCCCATTAATAAATAAACAAAATAAATATAATTTATTGAATAATGATACAGCTAATAATCTAAAGACAATTATCATACTCATTAGTTAATTTACATCTTACTATTTTGCTAATAATTTATTAGCTTTAATAATGTAATTATTAATAATTTGGAGGGCTCCCTTGAATATTTAATCTCACAATTTTAATTTAATAAATAATACTCAATATCACCATGCAACACCTTTTCAAAACATATTATATTTAAATATTAGTTAAAATTACTATGTAGATCAATTTTAGCTTAATTAAATCGATTAAACGAGGGTAATCAAGATATCAGTGTTATCACATAATCCAACAACACATGTCACAAGGAAACCACCAATAACGACTTACTCAAATATTCGACAAGGCCACAATGAAGGGGCACTACAAAAACAAATCAAAGTTTCAGAAAACCTTAACAGAGGAAAGGTAGCTTTGGCTGTTAAGGTAGCCTTGCTAAGGTCACAAAGCCCTCATATCACCTAATATTTAGAAAAGATAAGGGAGGGACAGTTGAAACAAGACAAAAGATCCGCCTATTTTTAACCAGCACCTCCTAAGTTTCATGGCAATGTCATACTTTGACTGTTTATGTGGTTTAACTCATTGTCTATTTTCTGTGTTCTAAAACAATGACCTTTATTGTCATGCTACTACTATTATTTTCTATCTTGGATGGTATTTTTATTTGCCTTGTCCTCTCATTCAAATTTTAGAATGTTAGATCATTTTCCATTTCTGATTTTGAACCCCTTTATCTAAGATATTGGAGTCTAACCGGATCTCGTTCTGTTGTGGAGGCAAATTGCCCCACAAACTACCCCACTTCCATCTAGCAACATGCTCAAGGAGACAAGTGCAAATGGCCTCCATTAACATAACCAATTTAACATTGGGGACTTGTCTAGCTACTTTTGAACCCTAGGAATCAATCTGGACCCTACCACTCCACCAAGCCTGCTGGACTTCTCATTTTCAACATTGATTAAAGTAAAATCAATACTCTATCCTGTTGCTATATCTAAAAATTACAATACCTACAAATCTGACAATATAACTGCACATAATTATGGATAAAATTAATCCATAAACTATTGGAAAATGTTTACTCTCAAATTACATATCATAGTTCATAATACCCCCATTCAGTTCTATACACTAACAATACTAATTTCTCGTTAATTATAAAAAGTTGTAACTCATGTCTTTGATTTCAGACAGGCATATCTCTAACTATTATAACGCTCATAACCTCTTTCTGCCAACAATTTTTTCTCTTGCCATCAAAATATTGAAACCCTAAGTCAATAAAACATGTAAGAAAACTGAAAAATTAAAGGACAAAACTCATAGCAATGCTTTTTAATCTCATATTTGATAAGAAAACTATATCCAAAGTTCAAACAATTTCAGAAAGGGAAACACAATGAGTCAGTGTATCCCAGAATAAAGTCAATATAATTTCCTCCAAGAGATTGAAACTACTTGCATTCAGAATACTGCAGTCAATATGTGCCTTGCCAGGTGTTCCTAAAATCACTCTGTATATAAACACAAACAGAATCTCGAAAATAGGGAAAAAACAACCAAATAGATGAACCAACATCCAAATAATAAATTGTGTGCTATTAAACAAGCCAGTTGCAGCCATTAATAAAACCTACCATATATCAGAATATTAACAAAGCAAGTTGAATGCCAAAACAGAAAAAATGAAAAAACATGCATCTGTATGTTAAGAACATTATAAATCTGATATTATATAACTCAAAAAACAGATTTATCATCATACCAGCAGAAGCAGAAAGAGGAGGAGGTGCAGTTTAGTAGACCTTGATATTAACATTTTCACATGCTGGTCAAATTTACAACATTGAAGATATTTGAAAGCCACATCAAGGAAAATAATAAGAACCTTGTATTCTGCTATTTAAATAGCACAAATCAATTTTAGCTAAAAATGACTATAAAGCATTTAGAGATCTATATTTTACTTTAAATAAGAATGAAAAATGTGTGTGGACATGAAATCACAAATATATTCTCTCCAACAAGCACATCAGCCAATGACTGCACCATAAATCAAACTCCAAATCAGTCAATATGCTTACAACATTAAACATGTTTTCACCATAACTACTTGTGAATAGCAGTGTACATAGGAAACACAACATGAGACCATAAGCGAAAACTTGGATCCCTGTATGAGGATGCAGCAAGTTGCAGGTTGCCCAAATGTCCACAAACATCAGTGCGGACAAGTTGGCATAGCTTCTTAGATTCCAATAACACTGCATCTCCCATCTTCTTTGCCTATGACTGATTGGTATTACATAAAATCAATTCCAATCTATTAATGTCATCTACAAGATGACCATTAGTAGCGGTAGGAGCCACAGCTAACAAAGGCTGCTGCACTTCAGGTTCCATCTTAAAAGATACATAAAAAGAACATTAAACAATCATAACCTAGAGAAAATCTCTGAACTCCAGATAATTGAATGAAGTTAGCAGCAGGAATGCATTATCTGGAGAAAAAAGAAAACGGCTAATTCTTCTGTAATACAATTGATTTTAACATTGAGAATTTTTAAATGCCTCTTTTAACCTTCCACCTGATCAGCACGGAGACAATGGAAAATAAATAAAATCAGCGAGCTTATCAAATAATTAGCATGCAAACATCTGCTTATTGAAATATTGGATCGCATAAAACTTACCTTCCCCTGTTTCTCAATGTGGCTAATTTGCTGTGGTAACCTAAGGCTGTCTTTGAAATGTCCTTTCCCTAATCTCTCAGCAGATTATGCATTCTCAAGCACTTTTTCCAAACTACCCACCCCACTCAATCCTAACTCATTCCACACCATAGTGGCTGAATACTTTTCTCTCCCTATAAAGAAAGAAGACTTTCTAAAAATATATACTTCTCTTCCTCATCCATTGCATCAAAGCTCACTATAAGAATGTTTTTAACGTCTTTGTGCAAATGAGTATATATAGGGAAAGATAGGGGGAATTCTTTGCAATGCATTATCTGGAGAAAAAAGCAAACGGCTAGCATGAGAAAAAAGCAAACGGATGGCATTTCAAAAAATCCAAGCGACTTGTTGTTGCCCGTCATTCTCTTCTTGCACTTCCACATCTCCATGGCCGATTACTTGGGATTTTATGTTTGAAATGAAATGAAATGAATTGTTTAATGACGTCACGAGGCCAAAGAACCCTACGGGACCCAAGAGCAGCACCGGAACAACCCACAGGCCCTAGACAAAATGGGTAGTTCGAGATCAACCCTTCGAGAGTGAATTTTGATGATGAAGTTTGCAATTTTGTCGAGTCTTGAATCTTCAAACAAGGTATTTAAATTGTCAACCTGCACCGTATCCCCATAGCTGGCCCGGATGTCTTTATATGCTGAGCATTCTATGATAAAGTGCCATTCCGTCTCCACCATACCCTTGTTACAAAAACGGCATATTCTATTTTCCCACTCTTCTTTAGGAACCACCCACCTACCCGTTTCACACCTAAGATGGTGTGAACTAGTCCGCAATTGGGCTATCAACATTTTTGCTTTCCATTTGATATTCGCTCCTATATAAGCCTTTTCTTCATGGTCCCTTGTGGGATTGAATTCTTTGATATAATAATCCTTTTTACGCCCTATTTTTTTCGTCCATATACCATATTTAAATTTTTCTCTCACATAATTTTTTATTTCTCCATTTGTGTTTGGACACTTCATCATCACATCCATTAATTTTCCCATCCATATTTCTTCTAGGTAGCTTCAATAACCGGGTCATCGCTGAGGCCTCCAGAGGAAAAGTACCGGTCTCAACCAATAAAATTTCATAAGGCACTGCAGTCTTAAGCTTGAGGCTGCATATAATTAGATGTTTTTGTATCCTTTCCGCGGTCTCGGCCAATAGATGTTTTGTAACCCTATTCATGTGTTGAAATAAAATTTGGTTGTTTGCTTTTTCAAGCTTGTTGTGGTTTGCTTTCGTTGGAATATTGAACACCGACCATGACCTATGAGTATACCTAAACCCACCTCCTAGCATCCTTCCATGAGTATCGAGGCTTAAATTTGATGGCCATGTTTGAGATTTTTGCCGTAAAATACAATAAAAAATTTAAGAAGATTGTATCAGATGAAAGAGAGATTTTGGATAGACCGTCAAAATTTATATAGAATTATAATGATATATATATTTGATTTATATATAATTTTACTTACACTAAGGTATATCATAATGTTTTAAGGGCACCTTTGAATAGATAACCGTCATTAAAAAAATTGTTGACAGGCAAGGTCGACTGTCAAATTTAAGCCAGCATAATTATAGCTCTTCTCAAGGAGGAATTGAATTTCATTAACTGTTTCTTATTTAAGGGTTAAACTCTCGATGGCATCAGAAAAAAACAAACGGCTGGCATTTGAAAAAAGCATACAACTCAAATTTTATTTAACACATGAATAGGGTTACAAACATAAAATGCTGAAGTAATCAACGATGGAGATGTGGAAGGTGGAGATGTGGAAGGTGCAAGAAGAGAATGACGTGGCAATTACAGGTACAGCTATTTGATTTTTTCAAATGCCATCCATTGCTTTTTCCTGATACTAACTGTTTGCTTTTTTCTCATGCTAACCGTTTACTGTTTTCTGATGCTAGCCGTTTGCTTTTTTCTCCAGATAATGGATTGCAAAGAATTTCCCTATATATACACACTTGCACAAAGACATTAGAAACATTCTTATAGTGAGCTTTGACGCAGTAGATGAGGAAGAGAAGTATATATTTTTAGATATGTCTTCCTTTCTTTATAGGAAGAGAAAAGTATTCGGCCATCACGGTGTGGAATGACTTTGGATGGAGTGGGGTGGGTAGTTTGGAAAAAGTGCTTGAGAATGCATGATCTGCTGAGAGATTAGGGAAAGGACATTTCAAAGACAGCCTTCGGTCACCACAGCAAGTTAGCCACATTGAGAAACAGGGGAAGGTAAGTTTTATGCGATCCAATATTTCAATAAGCAGATGTTTGCATGCTAATTATTTGATAAGCTCGCTGATTTTTATTTATTTTCCATTGTCTCCGTGCCGATCAGGTGGAAGGTTAAAAGAGGCATTTAAAAATTCTCATGTTGAAATCAATTGTATTACAGAAGAATTAGCCGTTTTCTTTTTTCTCCAGATAATTCATTCCTGCTGCTAACTTCATTCAATTCTCTGGAGTTCAGAGATTTTCTCTAGGTTATGGTTGTTTAATGTTCTTTTTATGTATTTTTATGTATCTTTTAAGATGGAACCTGAAATGCAGCAGCCTTTGTTAGCTGTGGCTCCTACCGCTACTAATGGTCATCTTGTAGATGACTTTAATAGATTGGAATTGATTTTATGTAATAGCAATTAGTCATGGGCAAAGAAGATGTGAGATGCAGTGTTATTGGAATCCAAGAAGCTATGGCAACTTGTTCACACAAATGTTTTGTGGATATTTGGGCAACTTGCAACTTGTTGTATCCAAGTTTTCACTTATGGTCTCCTGGTATGTTTCTTTTATACACTGCTACTGCTTATTTTTGTAACAATACATATCAGGGAAGAATTCTTATTGATTTACTTGTGGAATACCATCTAAAATTTTAGACTAAAATACTAAATCTGCATGTAACAGGCTTCAATTCTAAATATAAATCCAATTCAAAATAGTAAATCATGTCATGTTTTCACCACTATCTACAGCAACTCAAGACTATGATGATTTGTAGATACCATCCCATAGTGTCTATGACAATATAAAATCATGTAAGGTGTCAAATGTAGTTCATAGGATATGTTAGTTTCTTTATATCGTTTTATAGTTTCTTGTGTCCACCCTGTACCTGCAACAACACTAACACTAGCCCTATAGATTAAAGGCATTCATTCTTCAATATATAAGGCGTGATGGTTTATTTTGTTGCTGAAATTTAATTCCTAAACATATTTCTGTAGATTAGAATTACTTATTTTCTTTAGAACTTATGCAGTGTTTAAGTTTGTTTAGATCAACACACTTTATGAGTTTATGTAGCGTTATGGTTGTGACGATTAATTTATGCACAATCTTAATAGTAGTAAAAGCAATCAAACTCTTATAAAAATGGTTTTTATGGCTTTGCTGAATTTAGTTAATTTGGGTTTCTGATACATCACATTAATTAACTCTTATAATTAATGTCAAAAGACATCTACCAACACTTGTGCATAAAGCTTAAATATATTCACTATATTGTAGATGTAGGTGCATTTTTGTGCAATAAGTGCTTGCTAATAATTAAAAAAGGAACATTTATTCAAAAAATAAGACTTTGTTAGATTTGATCTTGGTGGAGCATTATAGATGACAAGAAGAAATGCATTTCAATACAATAAATGAATCTTGTACACATGACAATTACTATTGAATTAGTTCATTCTATTATAAATGGGGGATCACCTTTTTTATGTAGTTCATGTATTGTTACATTTCCAATATACATCTAAACAACTTTGAATTGATTTAATAGAGTATTTTATCACCTATTTTAATAATGGATACAATGCATATTTTCACTCATGGACATAAATTGAATCCACTAGTTCTTTATAATTTACATAGTCTAATAGACAATAGCAAATACTTTTAAATAATGATGATTTATGTAACAAAATAAATTCTTAAAAAGTAATATGACTTTGAAAGAATAATTTTTTATTCAATGTTTGTCAATATGCTTAGACATACCCATATTTATATTTATTTGATTCTTGACATGAAAAATGTATTTACAATTCAATTGAACTCAAATAACTAGAACATTTCAATTCTTCTAGGATTAGATGCCTCCCAAGTACCAACATCACTCTTCTACATGATTTGATCTTGAAATCACATGGCCTATGGTGAATGGCAGTGGGCTTGACAAAATTGCTACATTCACAAGCAGTTATGGTGAAAATATGTTTAATGCTGTAAGCATATTGACTGATTTGGAGTTTGATTTATGGCGCAGCCATTGGCTAATGTTTGTTGGAGAGAATATATTTGTGTTTTCATGTCTATACATTTTTGCATTCTTATTTAATAGTAAAAGGTAGCTCTCTAAATGCTTTATAGTCATTGTTGGCTAAAATTGATTTGTGCTATTTACATAGCAGAATACAAGGTTACTTATTTTGTTTGATGTGGCTTTCAAAATGTTAATATCTTCAATGTTGTAAATTTGGCTAGCATATCAAAATGTTAATAGCTCTCTAAATGCTTTATAGTCATTGTTGGCTAAAATTGATTTGTGCTATTTACATAGCAGAATACAAGATTACTTATTTTGTTTGATGTGGCTTTCAAAATGTTAATATCTTCAATGTTGTAAATTTGGCTAGCATATCAAAATGTTAATATCAAGATCTATTACAATTGCCAAGTGGCAAAATACATTTTGAACTTGCTTTACTTTTGTATTGAATATACAGTAAGCAACAAAAATTACATCATTTTTTTACATATCATGTATCAGCATATGATATGCAACAGGCCTATCTTGTGTCCGTTCAGCAGTATATCTACATATACATTCAGATCAGCAGAATTTACATATATGTATCATAACGTGACTATTTACAAGAAAATTACATAACATGTAAACACATTACCGTGTACAAAAGGCATTAACCAGTAACCACTACCATTTTTACCGACTTCCAATGAAAGTCCCATTTATGAGAAGCAATTTTTGCTTTTTCAGTCCCAATCACAACATAAATATAGTTTCTATCTGATCCTCAAAATGATAATGATAATATGACTGCATGTAAGCACCTATCTGCATACAAATTGTAAATATTCTTGTCCATTTTAATCTTCAAATAATACTTGCTTTTATAGTCAACAATTTTAATTATGCATTTTCTTTTCTCTGCCCATTTAATATGATCTTTGCCACTGTAGTTCCATGCGCTTGATTTCTTCTTAGGAACTAGAGTAGGTTGATGGACAATTGAAGTGATTAATAAGATTGCCTTTGTAGAGCTCTGTCTTATCCATATTAGGGAAACTAATATATATTCTCCCAAACCAACCTACTGGAAGGTGAATGACGATTCCTATAAGCAGAAAAACAAAAGTGGAGGACAATAATCACTTTCAAGCAACAAAAGGCAAAACAGGTGAAGATATGTAGAGATCTAGCTAGAATTGCGTTTCCCTAAGCAGAATCTAACTGGGGCTTTCAAAATTGTGAGTCCCCTTCTCTTGCCTCAATCCCATGCCTGTCACTGCAATAACATCCTTTATTTTTATTGTATTGTTGGTGGATAATGCCAGGCCTCATAAGTATCTTGTTTGTAGACAAGAGTGATCTGATCTCAGCTTCAAAAAGAAATGGGGACTGCATGGCTTGACTTGAAAATCAAATGTGATACTAAGTGTTGTTTGGTGGGTTGGAAATGTTGTTACAGTAGTAATTGTAGTCTCAAGTAAGTCTTTGGTAGTGCTAAAAGCCAGGGGAAGGTGCCAATGACGTGGAAAAAACATGCTCATTTAAATTAGCGGGAAATGAAATAAATTGCAGCTTTCAGCTATGCTCCATTGAAAATTGAAAATAAAAAACATGCCTTGTCCAATGATGACAGCTTTCAATTGTTTTCCACCTAGAAGAACCTACTTCAGAAACCTAGTGCATTGGCTAGACTGAGACCTAAAAATTTGCTTTACCTTTTAATCACGATCCTCAATGATGACTACTGCTTTTGCAATCTTGCCATAGGTTGACTTCATAGAGATTATCAAGCCTCCATGGCTGTTATTGAATAACTCAATAGATAACTAGGGTATTAGAGGGTTAAAATTGATTTTGCTAGGTGTAATCATATTAATGTCTCAGTAGAAATTGATAGGATTTAGCAAGCATTACTTAGGTAGACAGAAGAAACTACAATAATCGCTATCAAATTAAAATGTAACTTAGAGTACAAAAATACATATGCATAAAGAAATGTTAGACTTGTATGTATGGTGGTTGTGCTAGGCTAGTCTTGTAGAAAAAATTACTGGAAAAAATATAACTAAAATAAAACTCCAACAAAGGCTTGATAAAGGTATTATGAAAGATGTGCAAGCTAACTTAAACAAGATGATGAAAAGTCCATTTATTTGATTGTTGTTATTTCAAGGTTTGACGAAGCTCAAATAGTCAAAGATATGGAAGATATTGTTATTAAAATTGCACTAGCCAAAGACTTCAAACGTTTAGGAAATTTTCAAGATAAGTTTTTAGAGGATACAAGCTTTCCAACATTATTTTATGGTTTTACTTTACGAATTGATATGACAGAAAACAAAAAGTATTTTCAAAATATGGCAAAGTGGGAGTTACTACACAAAGAAAATGACTTTGCAACTCATATTACATATAATTTTTTTAAAGGAATTAAAATTATCATTTAACAAATATTTTTTGTTGCTTGTGTTTGCATATGTAAAGGTGAATAGAAAGAAAAAAAGAGCAAAGGATGTGCATACTCCACATGCTATTGAATATTTTGAAAAAACATTTGGGCTACAAATCATATAAAAAAAATACCCCTCCAATCTATTTCAAGAATAATAGAAAAAATATATTTGCAATGTCAATTGGGGTCCTTCAATTTTCTTTTTGATATTGACAAGTGTTGAACAATTTTGGATGCCTTTATGTGAGGAATTGTGAAAATTATAAAGTGGAAGGATCATGATCACATCAAAAACATTAAAGATGATAGCATTGATTATATTATTGGAAAAAACCTTGTCACTTGTATCCATTATTTTAATCATAGAATCAATGAATTTAGAAAAAAAATGATGGGTAAAATTCATGAGTTGTTTGGTGAGATTGATGATTAATTCTTTATTACGAAATTCCATAATAGAGGCAGTGAACATGTTCATTTCATGTAATGGGTGAAATACCCTCTTGTTTATGGGTATTGACCTAATTTTAATATTGAAGACTTCATTGATAAACATATTTTAATTATTTTTCATTACTTGGTTCATACTTGTCAATATGCATATGAATCATCATATAAACACCTACATGAAATACAAGACTTCAAATTGTAAATCTAGTTTCCTTTGGTCTCCAATGGACAAAACAATAATATTGGAACCATTGGCTACAATTGACAATGATAGTAAGAAAGGGTAAAAACCTTTCATTTGTAACTCAAAGCAAATAATAAATAGAGGAAACAACATTTGAGACTTTCTTGCAAGACAATAGAATGAATAGAGTAGATTATATTGAAATGTGACAATTAACATTATAGCACACTAAGATTCTAATGAAAAGATGACTAGTCAATGTTTGAGTGATTACTTTTGTGAAACACATCCCACATCTTCAATAAATACACATAAATAATTCTTGATCCATATATTCTTGCAAATTATGAGAGTTCATACATAAAAAAACTAGATTGATCATTGACATGAAGTTTTAACAAAGTGTAGGAACAATCTAAAAGTGTCTACGAGGGTTGATGAAAATGATGTAGAACCTTGGTAATGTTTTTGAACTATAAGAAAATGTTAAGTCACTAAGTTGTGCATATTTTTTCTCATTTCCTCCTTAAGTTAACTTAAGGAGAATTGTATTCATAAATAATTCACCTCTATAAAAGAGAACATTTATGATAAAAGACATGAGTAGTTAGTGAAAGAGCCCAACACATTTGAAAGTATCATATGTGCATTTTTTCGTTGACAAATACGTAGTGTTAGATGCATAATACAACTAAGAGGGGGGGGGGTGTGAATCATTTGTATATTAAAACATTAAAACCCTCATTAACATTTAGATCTTTAATAACTCTTAAACCCTTAATCGGATTTAGATTGAAAGTAAACAAGAGAAATAACAACACATCAAAACACCATGCACAATAGAAAATCAGATTTATGTGGAAAACCCAAGAAGGGAAAAACCATGGTGAAGATTAGCTCACAATATAAAGTAATAGTAACACCAAATATAATAGGCTCACTGCCTAAAAGAAAGAAGTGCTCACTCCTAAAGGACTCACCGTCCAAAAGAAAGAAGATAGAAGAATAGTTGGATCATTGCCAATTTGAATTGCTAACAATGCATATTCTTTTATGCCGAAGGTACAGTTCCACTGAAGCACAAACAACCCATTCAACAAACTACAATGTAGATAGCTTCTACTCACTGCATCTGGGAGTCATAGGCATTAAATCTCACACTCAATTCGCTAGTGCACTTGATCATTTTTTCATCTTTCACATCACACACACTCACACCTTAATCCACACAACAAATCACCTTGTATTTATACCATTTGTGACCTAAAACAATGGTGCAGGGCACCTGGGTCTTTATGTAAAAGGGGGTTAAATGTTAGTCTTTTGTGTGGTTCAGTCATTTTTGTTTGTAATAAGGTATTTGAGACCATGTTTCATGTCTTTGTGTGTCGGTTGAGTCATTTTGTGTTAGTTTGTTAAAAGTTGTCAATATTGCAAAAAGTTACACAAGCAACTTTTGCAGTTTTGGTTATTAGGGAAGTTGAGCCGTTGGGGATTTGGAAAACAGTTGGGAACGGTTGGATTTTGGATTGTAATGTTCAAATAAGCCTTGTTGGGGTTGAGGCAAAGTTATGGTGTGAAGTTTTTGTATTGAGCAATAAAGATACTCTGTTTTCTGCATTTTAGAAGCTTAATTTGCTGCTACATAGACCTATACGATTCTGTACAACCTGGGAATGAACAAAAATTTATTGGAATTCATGGTGAATTGAATCCTTATTCTTCTGCATTTGGTTTCATTTGATTTCATCAAGTTTGAAGCAAGTTAGGGCAGATTTACTGAAAGTTGCTTGAAAGCCTCATTAGGGTGTGTTTTGACTGAAAACTCGTGAATTTCTTCCCATTCCACTAGTGAACAAGCCTTAAAATCAGTGGAATAGGTCTAGATATGTTGTGTTTTGTGTTCCTAATGTTTCAGGAGTAGGGAATGGAGGTTGGTGCAAATTTGTCGATGCCCTAATTAGAAAACCTCATGTATTTGGCATAAAAGTTGCATAAGAGTTAGGGTTTGTAGTAGAACTCTTGTAAGACTGTTGAAACTACTTGGAAAGGTGTTATTATACATTATATGACCCATTTGATCCATTGGTATGAAGTTTGGTAGTGTAGAGTGTGAGGAGCTAGTTGAGACCTATCTAAACAAGCCTAATTAGGCATATTTCCAAGCGTAGCAGTCCAATTTTAGCCTTTGTGTTCCAAAACACCCCCACTTGCAATTGAGATATGTTTTTAAAGGAAATAAAGGGTATCTAAATCTGTAATTAGATTTTGGGTGTGAATTATTTCATGAAATTTGTGTTGGAAAAACCAGTTATGGAGTACTACTAGGAGTTAGCAGACTTGATGAGAGAAACCCACCATTAAGTGTTTGAAAATTTGAAAATTGGTTGATTTGGAGCAAGTTGGATCTAACCACCCCTTATTTGCATCAAATTGGTATCAAAGCGTAGGTTTTTCTGTAAGAGGGAAAGATTGAAGCGAAAGATAACAAGATGCCTCTAAAAAGTAACACTATGGCTAGAGAAATGAATGAGATGAAAGAGTAGACTAAAAAAGAGATTAGGAGATTGAAGGAACTCCAAGATATGATGGTAGCAAGGCTTGATGATGTTGAAACCAGTCAAAGGAGAGGTATGGTCATGGGTGATGTGAGTGGTCATGAAGAAGAAGGGTCTAAGAGGAGAATCTCCAAGAAGAAGAAGATGAATTGGATCCTGATGAGCAGAGGATTGCCAAGCTACTGAAGGAAGACAAGGAAGACAAAAACATGGTAAATATGGATGTACCTATGTATGGAGGGAGCTTGAATGATCAAGAGCTTTTGGATTGGATTGCAACACTTGATAATTACTTTGAATGTGAAGATATACTAGAGGAATACAGGGTAAAGTTGGAAAAATCAAAATTGAAGGATCATGCCCTACTTTGGTGGTATTACGAGCAGACTGAAAGGAGGAAGAAAGGAAAGTCAAAAATTATCTCTTGGGACAGAATGGTGGCCAAACTCAAGGGAAAGTTTCTACTGGGTGATTATGCAATTCAACTCTACAAAAAACTTCAAAATCTTAAACAAAAATATATGGATGTCAAAGCCTATATTGATGAGTTTTATAAGTTGAGTATAAGAGCAGGTGGATGATGTGGAGAAGGTGGCTAGATATCTTAGTGGGTTAAGGTTTAACCTTCAAGATGAGTTAGGTTTGACAAACCCAAGGACGGTGGAGGAATGTTATCAATTGGCAATTATGAGTGAAGAAAAGCTAAAGAGAAGGCAAGACAAGAAAACAAGGGTAGAGGTAGCAATTCCAGAGGAAGAGGGTCATTTTCTAATCCAAGGCAGTCATATGAGAGGCAAGAAGATACAAGCAAAGTCCAAGACAAAATTATAGATGCAAGAGGTGGATTTAGAGGAGGTAGATCAAGCTTTAGAGGCAGATTTAGAGGTCAAGGAAGAGGATCTAGTGGGTTCACAGGAAGGTGTTACCAATGCAACAAGTTTGGACATTAAGCAAGGCAATGCAATGAAAATCAGGCCACTACTTCAATTGGAGGAGAAAGGAGAGCTCAATTGGTGCAAGAAGAGAACAATGAGAGTGTAAACTCTCCATGATAGTATGCTACTCTAGAAATTGGTGAATCACTCATGGTAAGGAGAACCCTCATCGAGGTACCAGTAGAGAAGGAGCCACCACAAAGGAAGACTCTCTTCAAGACAACTTGTAAGTGCTTGGGTAAGGTTTGTAAAGTTTTAATTGATTCAAGTAGTACAAATAATATGGTTTTAGTTGAGATGGTTGAAAATATTAAGTTGCAAAGAATACCACATACTACCCCTTACAAATTCTCTTGGTTAAATGAAGGTCAACATGTTTTGGTGAATGAAAAAAGTTGGGTGGAGTTTCATATAGGAGGGTACAAAGACAAAAATTTATGTGACATAATACCCATGGATGTATGCCATTTTCTACTAGGGAAGCCTTGGCAATTTGATAGGCATGCTATGTATGATGGAAGGAGGAATACTTATGAGATAGAAAAAGATGGGGTCTCCTATAATTTGAAACTATTGAAGGAGGAGGACAAAGGAAAAACCATGGGATCTAATGTGATGAGGTAGGTAGGAAGGAGTTCATAAAGGTAGAAGAAGAGGAGGACATGGACCTTGCAACCACTCCTAAACATGGGGACATTATGACAAAAAAATGAAGAATGAATTGATTTTGGAGATCCAAGATTGGCTTAAGAAGTATGTTGCTATGATGATAGGAGGGGTGTTCCATTCGTTGCTTTCAAAGGGGGATATTGGTCATTCTATTTCTTTCATGCCAGAGGTTAGTATGCCCGATCAAGCAACAGTTATAGGGACACAACAACAAATGGAAAAGATGAGAAGCAAATGTGAAGAGGTCAAGGATAAATTGCAAAGGAATGTGGACAAGTCCAAGCACACAATTAAAGTGAAGAAGAAGGAAGTTCATTACAAAGATGGAGGAGATATGGTAGCAGGTAATGATGTAGGTTCAACAACATTCTCAGGTGAAGAATAGGTCCAAGATCATCCATCAGGTAGGCCTCTGAAGTTGGAGCATACCCTAGGTGCCAAAGAATTCAAAAAGACAAGGGATAATGCCTAATTTTGATATTTAGTCCATTGGAAGGGTTTACCAAATGATGATTTCACTTGGGGGTCAAAGAATGACATGATCAAGCATGAATCCATTGTTGTAGCCCTGTCCTCAATAAGACTTGAGTTTATTTTTCCCGGGAAGTATGGTGTAGGGCACCTGGGTCTTTATTGTAAAGGGGGGTTAAATGTTCATCTTTTGTGTGGTCCAGTCATTTTTGTTTGTAATAAGGTATTTGAGACCATGTTTCATGTCTTTGTGTGTCGATTGATTGATTTTGTGTTAGTTTGTTAAAAGTTGTCAATATTGCAAAAAGTTGCACAAGCAACTTTTGCATTTTTGGTTATTAGGGAAGTTGAACCATTGGAGATTTGGAAAACAATTGGGAATGGTTGAATTTTGGGTTGTAATGTTAAAATAAGCCTTGTTGGGGTCAAGGAAAGGTTATGGTGTGAAGTTTTTGTATTGAGCAATAAAGATACTCTATTTTCTACATTTTAGAAGCTTAATTTGCTGCTACATAGACCTATACGATTTCGTACGGCCTGGGAGTGAACAAACATTGAGTGGAATTCATGGTGCATTGAATCCTTGTTCTTTTTCATTTGGTTTCATTTGATTTCATCAAGTTTGAAGCAAGTTAGGGCAGATTTACTGAAAGTTGATTGAAACCCTCATTAGGGTGTGTTTTGATTGAAAATCATGAATTTCTTCTCATTCCACTAGTGAACATGCCTTAAACTTGGTGGAATGGGTGTATATATGTTTTTTTTTTATATTCTTAATGTTGTAGAAGTAGGGGATGGAGTTTGGTGCAAATTTGTTGATGCCCTAGCCATAAAACCTCATGTATTTGGCATAAAAGTTGCATAGGAGTTAGGGTTTATAGTAGAAATCTTGGAAGATTATTGAAACTACTTGGATAGGTGTTTTTAGAAATTATATAACCTATTTGAGCCATTGGTATGAAGTTTGGTAGTGTAGAGTGTGAGGAGCTAGTTGAGACCTATCTAAACAAGCCTAATTAAGCCTATTTCCAAGCGCAGTAGTCCAATTTTGGCCTTTGTGTTCCAAAACACCCCCACCTACAATTGAGATATGTTGTTAAAGGGAATAAAAGGGTATCTAAATCTGTAATTATATTTTGGGTGTGAATTATTTCATGAAAGTTGTGTTGGAAAAACCAATTATGGAGTGCTATTAGGAGTTAGTGGACTTGAGGAGAGAAACCCACCATTAAGTGTTTGAAAACTTGAAAATTGGTTGATTTGGAGCAAGTTGGATATAACCACCCATGCTCTGCATCAAATTGGTATCAGAGTGTAGGCTGGTCTGTAAGAGGGAAAAAGTGAAGCAAAAGATAACAAGATGCCTCTGAAAAGTAACACTATGGCTAGAGAAATGAATGAGATGAAAGAGAAGATTGCAAAAGAGATTAGGAGATTGAAGGAACTACAAGATATGATGGTAGAAAGGCTTGGGACTGTTGAAACCAGTAAGAGGAGAGGTATGGTCATGGGTGATGTGAATGACCAAGAAGAAGAAGGGTCCAAGAGGAGAATCTACAAGAAGAAGAAGAGGAATTGGATCCTGATGAGCAGAGGATTGCCAAGCTACTGAAGGCAGACAAGGAAGACAAACAAATGGTAAAGATAGATGTACCTATGTATGGAGGGAACTTGAATGATCAAGAGTTTTTGGATTGGATTGCAACAATTGATAATTACTTTGAATGTGAAGATATACCAGAGGAACAAAGGGTAAAGTTGGCAATTTTTTTTTTGAAGGGTCATGCCCTACTTTGGTGGGATTATGAGCAGACGAAAAGGAGGAAGAAAGGTAAGTCAAAAATTGTCTCTTGGGACAAAATGGTGGCAAAACTCAAGGGAAAGTTTCTACTGGGTGATTATGCAATTCAACTCTACAAAAAACTTCAAAATCTTAAACAAAAAGATATGGATGTCAAAGCCTATACTGATGAGTTTTATAAGCTGAGTATAAGAGTAGGTGGATGATGTGGAGAAGGTGGCTAGATATCTCAGTGGGTTAAGGTTTAACCTTCAAGATGAGTTAAGTTTGACAAACCCAAGGACGGTAGAGGAATGCTATCAATTGGAAATTATGACTGAAGAAAAGCTAAAGAGAATGCAAGACAAGCAAACAAGGGCAGAGGCAACAATTGCAGAGGAAGAGGGTCATTTTCTAATCCAAGGTAGTCATATGAGAGCCAAGAAGATGCAAGAAAAGTCCAAGACCAAATTTTAGATGCAAGAGGTGGATTTAGAGGACGTAGATTAGGCTTTAGAGACAGATTTGGAGGTCAAGGAAGAGGATCTAGTGGGTTCACAGGAAGGGTTTACCAATGCAAAAAGTTTGGACATCAAGCATGGAAATGCAATGAAAATCAGGCCACCACTTCAGCCGGAGGAGAAAGGAGAGTTCAATTGGTGCAAGAAGAGTACAATGAGAGTGTAAACTCTCCATGATAGCATGCTACTCTAGAAATTGGTGAATCACTCATGGTAAGGAGAACCCTCATCAAGGTACCAGTAGAGAAGGAGCCACCACAAATGAAGACTCTCTTCAAGATAACTTGTAAGTGCTTGGGTAATGTTTGTAAAGTTGTAAGTGATTCAGGTAGTACAAATAATATGGTTTCAGTTGAGATGGTTGAAAAGCTTAAGTTGCAAAGAATACCACATACTACCCCTAACAAAGTCTCTTGGTTAAATGAGGGTCAACATGTTTTGGTGAATGAACAAAGTTGGGTGGAGTTTCATATAGGAGGGTACAAAGACAAAATTTTATGTGACATAGTACCCATGGATGTATGCCATTTGCTACTAGGGAGGCCTTGGAAATTTGATAGGCATGCTGTGTATGATGGAAGGAGGAATACTTATGAGATAGAAAAAGATGGGGTCTCCTATACTTTGAAATCGTTGAAGGAGGAAAAAGGACAAACCATGGGATCTAATGTGATGAGGTAGGTAGGAAGGAGTTCATAAAGGTAGAAGAAGAGGACATGAACCTTGCAGCCACTCCTAAACGTGGAGACATTATGGCAACAGAAATGAAGAATGACTTGATTTTGGAGATCCAAGATTGGCTTAAGAATTATGTTGCTATGATGATAGGAGGGTTGTTCCATTCGTTGCTTTCAAAGGGGGATATTGGTCATTCCATTTCTTTCATGCCAAAGGTTAGTATCATCAATCAAGCAACAACTACAGGGACACAACAATAGATGGAAAAGATGAGAAGCAAATGTGAAGAGGTCAATGATAAATTGCAAAGGAATGTGGACATGTCCAAGAACACAATTAAAGTGAAGAAGAAGGAAGTTCATTACAAAGATGGAGGAGATATGGTATCAGGTAATGATGCAGGTTCAACAACATTCTCAAGTGAAGAATAGGTCCAAGATCATCCATCAGGTAGGCCTTTGAAGTTGGAGCATACCCTAGGTGCCAAAGAATTCAAAAAGATAAGGGATAATGCCTACTTTCGATATTTATTCCATTGGAAGGGTTTACAAAATGAGGATGTCACTTGGGGGTCAAAGAATGACATGATCAAGCATGAATCTATTGTTGTATCCCTGTCCTTAATGGGACTTAAGTTTATTTTGCCCGAGGAATATGGTGCAGGGCACCTGGGTCTTTATGTAAATGGGGGTTAAGTGTTAGTCTTTTGTGTGGTTCAGTCATTTTTGTTTGTAATAAGTTCTTTGAGACCATGTTTCATGTCTTTGTGTGTCAATTGATTCATTTTGTGTTAGTTTCATAAAAGTTGTCAATATTGCAAAAAGTTGGAAAACGTTGCACAAACAACTTTTGCATTTTTTGTTATTAGGGAAGTTGAACCATTGGGAATTTGGAAAAAAATTAGGAATGGTTGTATTTTGGGTTTTAATGTTCAAATAAGCCTTGTTGGGGTCGAGGCAAGGTTCTGGTGTGAAGTTTTTGTATTGAGCAATAAAGATACTCTATTTTCTATGTTTTAGAAGCTTAATTTGCTGCTACACATACCTGTATGATTTCGTATGGCCTGTGAGTGAACAAAAATTGATTGGAATTTATGGTGCATTGAACCCTTGTTCTTCTGCATTTGATTTCATTTGATTTCATCAAGTTTGAAGCAAGTTAGGGCAGATTTACTGAAAGTTGCTTGAAACCCTCATTAGGGTGTGTTTTGACTAAAAATCATGAATTTCTTCCCATTCCATTGGTGAATAGGACTTAAACTTGGTGGAATGGGTGTAGATATGGTTTTTTTTGTGTTCTTAATGTTGCAAGAGTAGGGGATGGAGGTTGGTGCAAATTTGTTGATGCCCTAGTCATAAAACCTCATGTATTTGACATAGAAGTTGCATAGGAGTTAGGGTTTGTAGTAGAAATCTTGGAAGATTATTGAAAATACTTGGATAGGTGTTCTTAGAAATTATATGACCTATCTGAGCCATTGGTATGAAGTTTGGTAGTGTAGAGTGTGAGGAGCTAGTTGAGACCTATCTAAACAAGCCTAATTAGGCCTATTTCCAAGCGTAGCAGTCCAAATTTGGCCTTTGTGTTCCAAAACACCCCCACCTATAATTGAGATATGTTGTTAAAGGGAATAAAGGGTATTTGAATATGTAATTATATTTTTGGTGTGAATTATTTCGTGAAAGTTGTGTTGGAAAAACCAGTTATGGAGTGCTACTAGGAGTTAGTAGACTTGAGGAGAGAAACCCACCATTAAGTGTTTGAAAACTTGAAAATTGGTTGATTTGTAACAAGTTGGATCTAACCACCCCAACTTTGCATCAAAAAATCTCAATTAGGTCGATCTTAAGGAAACGTATGCACCTCAACCGTGCAACATCAAATAGGTCATCACCAAACACTTCCACAGTGTAAAGAAGTGAAGGCAGACCACACCACAACTTAATTGGGACCCAAATATACATTAAGAATCTTCTAAAAACTTCCACAAACAACAATTATCCTCCACAATTAGCACTAGCATTCCAGGTTGGACAAACCTGCATTAACACTGACAAGCGAGCACAAACATGCCTCTCCAGGTCCAGAAACATCTCGCAGGCCATACAACATCAATGCAAAACATCTTTGAATATTCCACATCATCAAAATATTCATCACTACTATTTCAACCACTTGAAACTTAAGAACACTTTAATTCTGTGCAACTAAATGCTGGAAATAGGATGCCATTTAATTGCAAATCCTAAACATTAATTATTTCATGTATCTCCTAGATTCTTGGAATGTGTTCAACAACACTAAGATTAGGATGAGATTAATTATTTGATGAAATAAATCATGAAATTGACATTTGTAGTTATTCCTAAATAATAGGAGCATGTGGGTGCACACATGGTAAGGTGACACTCACCTTGTGTTCAGTTAACTATTCAGAGTAAGAGTTAACACTTCTGAATGCATGTAAAGATCCTAGGAGTTAGGATTTGATGTTTGCATGTTTGAAGTTCAGTTCAGTTCAGAATCAGTTCAGTTCAGTTCAATTATAGTTCAGTTATCTTTAGTTGCATGCAAGTGCATGTTGCATGCATGTTGGTTATTTTGAGTTTCATGTAGTTAGCTTTAGTTAACTTGGAATGTATGGCTAGTAACTTGAGTTGTATGACAGATAACAAGGACTACCTCTAGTTAACAAGGGTGGCCATTCTTGCATGAATGGTGTTGAGTAAATGTTTCAGTTAACTATAAATCACTTGGAGCCAACTTGGGTGCCCAAGATGCTTTGTTGGATTTACCTCTCATGCATGATAAGATATTTTTGGAGGCTCAGTTAAGTAGGATTACTTAAGGGCGCCATCTTTGAGGAAGAGCTTTGGAATTATCACCGAAGTGAAGGAGAAGTTGTAGCTTCAGTTTGGGACACCCAAATGCATGAAGCACATGTTGTAAGCTTTAGTATTCACTGAATAACTCAACTTGAAGGAATATTGCATACCTTTTCAGGGGCTTGAGCTTGTGCATTGTAATTATCACCATTTGGAGATTACAACGTTGCATATTGTCTCTATATCTCATTCAAGTTGAATAGAGTTTTCATAATTGTTATTGCAAGTGTGAAGAAGATTGGGAAAGACAGAAGAAGCATTCTCAAGCAAGAATTGGAGCTATTGTAATTCAGAGATTGAATAGTAGAATAATTCTTGGTGGAGTTTTTTCCCGAAAGGGTTTCTCCATGGTATATCTTGTGTGATCTTTCTAATATCCTATCTAGTTCTTCTATCAACTTCTCTCTTCATTCTACAACAGTAAAATGAATTAATCAAGATAATCACCCACAAAGAATATATGTAACAAAGAAAGAGCTTACTTAGATCAGCAATATTAAAGTTTTACAGAGTGTTAAGCTAAGAAAACACCTCGTTTTTCAACACTAAAAACACTGGCACATACATCCAACTCACCAAATAACCTTGCAGAACACCATAACACCTAAAACTTCAATCAACAAACACCACAACACTTGAAACTTAATAAGCGAGCACAAACACACCTTTCTAGGTCCAAAAACATCTCACAACCATACAACATCAATGCAAAATATCTTTGAACATCCACATCATCAGAATATTCACCACTACTATTGCAACCACCTGAAACTTAAGAACACCTTTATTTTGTGCAACTAGACACATTGGCACATACATCCAACTCACCAAATAACCTTGCAGAACACCATAACACATTGGAAATATAAGCATGTTCCCAGATCCGCAATCTGAGAACCTAAACTACAAAGCCAAATCATTTCTCCCAGACAACCTATTTCACCAAATAGATATACTATCAAACACAACTTTTACTCCAAAATGATCCAAAACTTGAAACTCTAGATACAGAACCTTTGAACACCTTTAATCATCATATACAAACCATGCAAGCATATCTTCAACCTTGAAGAAATGTCGAGCATAACACTGAACACCACTCTATCACATTGAATTTTTTTTTATTCAAATATTCTCAAAAGCACTTGGAGACCAAGTGAACTAACTACATCAACAATACTACTATCTCTGCAACACATCTGCAACATCTCTCATCAATTATAGCACATCCAACTATCACAACTTCCGCAACTATACTAAAGTAATACATTAATGACAACACCAACAACATTGTGTTGACATCAATATCAACAACTCCAGGCTTCCAACAACTCCAATGCTAAGGGTTGACATCATCAACACTAGCCATTTTTTTTCCTCAAGTTGATGCAAATTGGAGGAGCATTAAGACTTTTCCAATGAGCTTGATGCTTATTGTTACGAAGAGAAGAACAATATAAATGAAATAAATTTTAAAATAAAAATAAATTGGCATAGAAAATATGTATGAAATTGGAATTGATCTAAAACATATGAGAACTCTAAGAAATATGCATGAACATTTAGACAACACATTTTTGAAACAACCCATCCATGTCTTCTTTCTAGAAAAGATATATAAATTAAAAAAATAGATTTTATTAAGATTAAGTTGGTTTTTGATGGACCATACTTGAAATTAAGCTAGTTTTGAAACCATGAACTGTAAAAATAGATAAACAAGGAGAAAAAATCAATAATAAAATTCATGGTGATTGTCAAGAGGATTGAACAAAAAACCACTATATTTGTTCCTTATAGGTGGAGCCAAAAAAGTCAATCCTTTTTATATAAAAATATGATTAATAAAACATTAGTGTGATTATACAACAAAAAACTAAGTAATGATTCATTCAAAATCAAAATTTTCATTGTTGCATTGCTACAAAAGTTGCATAGAATGCAAGAAATTCTATAATAAATTAATTTTCTAACTTCCATGCAAATATTCAAGAGTGCTTCCTTTGGATTCAAACAAAGTGGATAGTCTAGGTAAAAATTATGAGCAACTCTAACTTTTTCTTATTGATGAGACATCTTCAATGATTGACTCTCAAATGTTGTACAACATATATAGTAGGCTTCATCAAATTAGGGACACTCATAACAATTTGTTCATAAATTTGGAAATAGTTTTTGTGGTGATTTGTACCAAACTCAACCTATTCTTGATACAAGGATATTTGAATAAACTATTACATAGTGAAACAATTTCATACATGTTTTGTATAGATAATATAAAGTGTTTGCAATTATAGACAACCATGACACAAATTGAGCAACATTTTATTTTCATTCTAAATCATGTCATAACTTGTTAAAAAACCAAGCAAGATATTTTATACTTGAGTAAAAATTGCCATGGACTTGCACCTAATGATTCAAATTTCCCATTCTTATTTCACAAGAATTTAGATGTTGAATTGTGCAATAAAAAAATTCTTCCCCTTTTGTTGGGGGAGAGTTTCATATTAACAAAAAGTAACAAGCTTTCAATTTATGCCTAATGATGAAGGGGTCACTAGAGTAGATGGATCAATATTACTAGCTATTTTCACACTAAAATAAAATATTTTTATTGAGCTAAGTTCTACTAATAATTTTGATATAAAATATAGTTTGGTCAATGGTGTAGATGATATATTCAAGGATTTTAATTTTGACCAAGGAAGTGTTGTTTGGATTCAATTTAATGATATTAAAATTATAAAATATTATCATAAAAAATGCAAGTTATATAGACCAAACATCTATCCATAATAGAACCGTTTAACAATAGTGGCTAGAAAGTAAAATCAGGGAAGAATTAATCATGTGGTGGAAATTCCCTTCTCAAATAACATGTACGTAAATCACAAGGCCTTATAATGTAAAGGCTCACTTTTGTTCTTGACAAAGTTTATCAACATAGGCTCGTTTACACAGTCTTGCCTCATTTTAAAAGTATTCGATCCTATACTTGTTACATATATTGTGACAATGAAACTTCAAAGTGTCACCAAATTTATATTTTGAGATGATAAAATTGCATACTTTGGCACAATATAGTCTTGCCTCATTGTCTTGTACTCATTTTAATGAATGTTTTTTGAACACATCCACTTTCTACTACATGAACATACTTAATGATCACAATCTAATGAGAGTAGATGTGCTATGTTTGCAAGAAACCAAAAACAAATGTACTTGATAAAGTAATACTATTAGGTGCAACATTCCATTTCTATTTTGCACTAAACATTCATAGATTTTTGACATGCTTAAAAAAGCCTCAACTTGATAAAATTAAAACATTTGCAACTTAATATTTAGTAGTTCTCACTATTGACCTTTTGTACTTTAGCAATGAAGATACACAACTAATTGTTTTCATTTGGTTGATCATCTTGAAGAATATTCTTCCAAGATTGGTCGACTTGTTCCTTGAACTCCCTTATGGGTTCAATTTCCACACAAAGTTGGGAAAATTGAGATAATAGTGTGTATATATCAATTGCAAGTTCAAATATTGCTATAAAATTATCTTTCAAGTTTGGTATAGTTTGTAATGCATCCATCTTTCAAAGTCTAAAACCATTCCACAACATGTCCAATAAGTCTTTCTACAAACAATTGCACAAACATAGATTCTTCACAAACTCCCAAAATTCCACAAGTGATAGTGAATGCTTGGATATGACCATCAAGCTCTTATGAATTTTCACTAGTGAACTTGGGAAAAAATTTCCTTGACCCTACCAGGTAAGGCTATGTAATGAGACAATGTTGATAGTCAAAAGTGAGTCCCCCATAGATGAGGTGAAATTAATGTCCTGATGCAAATCTAAAAATAGTTGCAATAGGTCTATCACTTCTACAAAGTTTCCAACCTCCATTAGAGTGTCAAGAACCTTTTAATTTTTGGATGATAAAGATACACTAATATTTTTGTATCCTTAGTAGAGTTGCTAAAAATAAATTGGTTAATAGATTTTTTGCTATAGTTTTGCCTTAAGAAATGACCCTAAATCATCCAATGAACAACTACAAATGAAGCAATAACTGGAGTGATCATTGTTGGATTAGTGATCTTCCTCTAAATTTTAGAGGTACAACTCCCTCTCATAAAATTTTGGTTTTTTAATTGGGTATGATTTTAAATAGAAAGCAAAAAAAGCAAGAAAATAAAAATAAAAACAAGAAAGGAAAGATAATTGAAAAGAAAAGAATGAACATAAATATTCATTTCTCAAACATAAAAAGAGTGTGTAGATAAAAGGAAGAAACTATAGTTTTTCATATGACAAAGAACTAAAGAAACAACCGTAAATCCAACATCAAAATAATTCACAACAAAAAGAAAACACATCTGGTTCACAGACCAGTGATATCATTCTTCGTTTTATTTCTCCAACCATAGAGCTCACATACTCTTTCCCTTTTGTACAAAGTGAAAACCCAATTTTCTTCCTCCATAATTTCCTCAAGCCCCTTGTAGCCAAAAAAACTAAACTCATTTAACGCCATTCAACCTTGTATATAGGGTAAGTGTACAAAGATGAGGGGCCAAAAAGGGGTCTTAAGTGGCCATCTTTTTTCTTTCTTTTGAAATCAGGAAATACTAACCTTGGATGAGAAATTGAGGATAGTTACACTCAAAATTTGAAGATGCAACAAAAACAAGGGTCGTAGTGCTCCAAGACTACTTTGTAAAATACTATATTTAAAAAAAAAATCGTAGAGATTAAGGGGTTCAAAAAAGGGAACCATAAAAATTGGTGTTGTTTTTGTCAAAAAAGCATAAGATATTGTCTATTGTGGCTCCCTCAAAAGGTAAACTTTGCTTTAGTGAGAAATTATCTAACAACATGTAGTTTATGCCTAACTTTTCTAATAATTTTTTAATGAATATATGATTTTTTACTAATTTTTGAGAGTAGACACATCTTGAAAAACAAAAAATTGGTTGTTCTACCCCTATAATTTTTTAAAATTAATCAAAAAGCATTTTTTTAATATGTGTAGAATGGAGTCTAGTTTATAAAACTGTAATTTATTTGAAATTTTAATGAATGGTTAAAAAATAAAGTAAGAAATACCAAACATTGGTTTTTGACAAAAAAATGAACACACAAACAATAGAACTTAAAAATGAAAGCCTTAACATATTCAAAATGTGAAAAAATTACATCGTTAAATAGCTAAGAGAGAGCTTAACATTACCCAGGTGTTTGTTTTACTCAACCTTGAACAACGTACAAACTTGACGGTTACACAAATGAGATTATGTGAAATTTTGTAGAATATGTAGAAACGCATTTTTGGGCGTTAGAAAGGCACTCCAAGCCTTTTGGTTGGAAATCCAAGCCAAAGGTTTGGGGATTTCCAAATCAAGGCATAACATGAGTGTGTTATAACACACTCGCATTATGTCTCGCTTTATGTTTTTGCTTGTGTTTGCTTTGTCTTGCTTTATGTTTTGGATTCCTAGAGCAAGGCATAACGCGAGTGTGTTATAACACACTTGCATTATGTTTTGCTTGAAATTATTTTTGTGAAAGTTTGTTAAATGTATGTTTGTATATATATTTGGATGTATGTATGTTTGTATGTATGCTTGTATGTATGTAGATTTATGTGTGTGAATGTATATGTTATATGAATGTATGCTTGTATGTATGTATGTATGTATGTATGTATGTATGTATGTATGTATGTGTGTATGTTTGTATGTATGTTTGTATTTAAGGGTTTTGGGTATATAAGGGTGAGGGTATAGGGTATAGTGTATAGGAATGAGGGTTGAGTTTGTAGGGTTTAGGGTTTAAGGTATAAGGTTGAGGGTTGAGGGATTAGGGATTAAGTAATAGGTCGAGGGTATCTAGGTGTAAGGAAGCTAAGGTAGCAGAACAACTTCCTACACTAATCTTGAGAGGAGGATAATGCAAAAATTTTACAAGTCTTTAACAGTTACAAAAACTTAAACAAAAATAAACATAAATATCATGCATACCACAACACAATGATTTACGTGGGGAAAAGCCTTTCGGGAGAAAAACCCCACTCCAAAAGTCATCCAATATATTATTCAAAAATCATAAAAATTACAATATACTTGCAGATCAAGCTTCTCATAGGAGTATCACCAACCAAAGATCCATAGTACTTTATGTATTTACAAGGTTGAGACACATTTTTCCCAACAATAGAGTAGAGAGTTGAGGGTTTACAATTGAGGGATAATATTGAGCTCCTTGAGTGTATAATATTAAGTGTGTAAGTTTTAAGGATTAGGGTTTAGGATATTGGTTTTAGGGTTTACAATATGGATTAAAGGTATAAGGCATAGGGTGAAGGGTTGAGAGTGTATGGTTTAGGGTTTAAGTATAGGGCTGAGGGACAATATTCAGGGTTTGGGGTATAAGGGTGAGGTTATAGGGTTGAGGGTTGAGGGTTTACAACTAAGGGATAATGTTCAAGGTCGAGTGTCTAAGGTATAGGGTTCAAGGTTTAAGGTTGAGGGTATAAGGCATAAGGAAGAGGGTTGAGGGATTAGGACATAAGTATAGGGTTGAGGGTATAGGTTATATGGTAGAGGGTTGAGGGATAATGTTCAGGGTAGAGTGTCCATAGGTAAGTGTATAGGGTATAGGTCCATTAGGGTTTAAGATATTGGGTTGATGGATTAGGGATTAAGTATAGGGTTGAGGGTTGAGGTTGTAGGGTGTAGGGTTTAGGGTTTAAGAGTTAAGGGTTGAGGGTTGATGGTTTAGGGTTTAAGGGTTAATGGTTTAAGGGTTGAGGTTTTAGGGTTTAAAGGTTGAGGAATTAAGGTTGAGGGTTGAGGGTTTAAGGGTTGAGGGATAAGGTTTAGGGTTTAGGGTTTAAGGGTTGATGGTTTAGGATAGGGTTTAGGGTTGAGGGTTAAGGGTTAGAGTTTAAGGGTTGAGGGTTTAAAGGTTTTGGGTTTAAGGGTTAAGAGTTTAGGGTTTAAGGGTTGAGGGTTTAAGGGATAAGGGTTTAAGGGTTGAGGATTTAAGGGATTAGGGTTTAAGGGTTGAGGGATTAGGGTTGAGGGTTTAATTTATATGGTAGAGGGTTCAAGGTTCAAGGTTGAGAGTTCAAGGTATAGGGTTGAGGGTATAGAGTTGAGGGATTAGGGTTGAAGGTTTAATGTATAGGGTAGAGGGTTGAAGGTTTAAGGGTTGAGGGTTGAGGGTTGAGGGATTAGGGTTTAATGGTTTAGAGTTTGAGGGTTGAGAGTTGATGGATTAAGGTTGAGGGTTGAGTGTTTAGGGTTTAAGGTATAGGGTTGAGGGATTAGGTTTGAGGGTCTAAAGTATAGGGTAGAGGGTTTACAAGTGAGGGTTCAATTTTGAGGGATTAAGGGTTTAAGGTATAGGGTCAAGGGATTAGGGTTGGGAGTTTAGGGTATAGTGATGAGGGTTGTGCTTGTAGGGTTTAGGGATGAGGGTTTAGGTTGTAGGGTTTAGGGTTTAAGGTGTAGGGTATAGGGTATAGGGTTAAGGTTTAGGGTGTAGTGTTAAGTGTTGAGGGTATAGGGTATAGTGTTAAGGTATAGGGTATAGTGTATAATATTGAGGGATTGAGGGTATAGGGTTTAAGGCATAGGGTGAAGGGTTGAGATATTGAGGGTATAAGGCATAGGGTTGAGGGTATACGGTACAAGGTTGAGGGTTGAGGGATTAGGGTTTAAAGGCTAAGGGTTGAGGGATTAGGGTTGAGAGTTGAGGGTTTAGGGTTTAAGGTATAGGGTGAGGGATTAGGGTTTACAGTTGAGGGTTTAGGGTTGAGGGATTAAGGGTTTAAGGGTTGAATGTTGAGGGATTAGGGTCAAGGGTTGAGGTTTTAAGGTTTAAGGTATACAATTGAGGGATTAGGGTTGAGGATATAATTTATAGGGTAGAGGGTTGAGGGATTAAGGGTTTAAGGGTTGAGGGTTGAGGGATTAAATGTTTAAGGGTTGAGGGTTGAGGGATTAAGGGTTTAAGGTATAGGGTTGATGGATTAGGGTTCGGGGTTTAATGTATAGGGTAGAGGTTTGAGGGTTGAGGGTTGAGGGTTTAAGGTTTTAAGGGTTTAGGGTATAGGGTTCAGGGATTAGGGTTGAAAGTTGAGGGTCAAGGGTTGAGGTTTGAGGGATTAGGGTTTAAGGGTTTAGGGTTGAGGGATTAAGGGTTTAAGGTATAGGGTTGATGGATTAGGGTTCGGGGTTTAATGTATAGGGTAGAGGTTTGAGGGTTGAGGGTTGAGGGTTTAAGGTTTTAAGGGTTTAGGGTATAGGGTTCAGGGATTAGGGTTGAAAGTTGAGGGTCAAGGGTTGAGGTTTGAGGGATTAGGGTTTAAGGGTTTAGGGTTTAAGGTTTGAATGTTGAGGGATTAGGGTTGAGGGATTAAGGGTTTAAGGGTTGAGGGTTGAGGGTTTAATGTATAGGGTAGATGGTTTAGGGTTCAAGGTTCAAGGTTCAAGGTTGATTTATTAGGGTATAGGATTGAGGGTATAGGGTTGAGGGTTTGATGTATAGGGTTGAGGGTATAATGTATAGGGTAAATGGTTGAGGGATTAGGATTTAAGGTATAGGGTTGAGGGTTGAGGGATTAGGGTTTAAGGTATAGGTTTGAGGATTGAGGGATTAGGGTTGAAAGTTGTGGGTCAAGGGTTGAGGTTTGAGGGATTAGGGTTTAAGGGTTGAGGGTTTAAGGTTTGAATGTTGAGGGATTAAGGGTTTAAGGGTTGAGGTTGAGGGTTTAATGTATAGGGTAGATGGTTTAGGGTTCAAGGTTCAAGGTTGATTTATTAGGGTATAGGATTGAGGGTATAGGGTTGAGGGTTTGATGTATAGGGTTGAGGGTATAATGTATAGGAGTAAATGGTTAAGGGATTAGGGTTTAAGGTATAGGGTTGAGGGTTGAGGGATTAGGGTTTAAGGTATAGGTTTGAGGTTGAGGTTTTAATGGTTGAGGGTCGAGGGTTGAGGTTTTATAGTTTAAGGTTTGAGGGTTAAGGGTTTATAGTTTATGGGTTGAGGGTTTAGGTTTAAGGGTTAAAGTTTGAGGGATTAAGGTTGAGGGTTGAGGATTTAAGGGTTGAGAGTTGAGGGTTGAGGGTTTAAGGGTTTAGAGTTTAAGGGTTTAAGGTGTATGGTTGAGGGTATAATGTATAGGGTGGATGGTTTACAATTGAGGGTTTAGGGTTATGGGATTATGGGTTAAGGGTTGAGGGTTGAGGGATTAAGGGATTAAGGGTTTAAGGTACAGGGTTGAGGGATCATGGTTGAGGGTTTAATCTATAGGTTAGAGGGTTCAAGGTTTAGGGTTGAGGGATTAGGGTTTAGGATTGAGGGTATAGGTTTGAGGGATTAGGGTTGAGGGTTTAATGTATAGGGTAGAGGGTTGAGGGGTTTAAAGTTTGATGGATTAGGGTTTAAGGGTTGAGGTTTTAGGGATCATGGTCTAGGGTTGAGGGTTTAGGGTTTAGGGTATAGGGTTGAGGGTCTAATGTAGAGGGTAGAGGGTTTACAGTTGATGGTTTTGGGTTGAGGGATTGAGGGTTTAAAGGTTTAGGGTTGGGGGATTAATGGTTTAATATATAGGATCAAGGGATTAGGGTTGAGGGTTTAATTTATACGACAGAGGGTAGAGGGTTGAACCCTTAAACCCTCAACCCTTAAACCCTCAACCCTTAAAACCTTATCCCTTAGACCCTCAATCCTAAATCCTCAATCCTCAACCCTTAAACCCTCAACCCTCAACTATAATACTTCAACCCTCAAATATTAAACCCTTAAACCCTAAACCCTCAACCCTCAACCCTTAAACCCTAAACCCTACATCCTACAACCTCAACCCTCAACCCTATACTTAAGCCCTAATTTTTCAACCCAATATATCAAACCTTAATAGACCTATACCATATACACTTAACCTTGGAAACTCAACCTTGAACATTATCCCTCAACCCTCAACCCTCTACCTTATAACCTATATCCTAAACCCTTTGCTTATACCCTAATCTCTCAACCCTAATCCCTATGCCTTATACCCTCAACCTTAAACCCTAGACCCTATACCTTAGACACTCAACCTTGAACATTATCCATCAAATATAAACCATCAATCCTATAACCTCAACCCTATACTTAAGCCCTAATCTCTCAACCCTCAACCCTCAACCCTATACCTTAAACCCTGAACCCTACAACCTCAACCCTCATCCCTATACCCTATAACCTAAACCCTGAATATTGTCCCTCAACCCTATACTTAAACCCTAAACTACACACTCTCAACCCTTCACCCTATGCCTTATACCCTCACTCCAACCGTAAACCCTAAACCCAATATCCTAAACCCTAATCCATATACCTTACGTACTTAATTTTATACACTCAATGAGATCAATATTATCCCTCAATTGTAAACCCTCAACCTATTACTTAAGCACTAATCCATCAACCCTCAACCCTATACCTTAAACCCTAATCCCTACAACCTCAACCCTCATTCCTATACCCTATACCCTCACCCTTATATACGCTAAACTCAAAAACATTAAATACATACATACAAGCATACATACATACAAGAATATATACATATTGTAGCATAGCTTTTTGGTACCCACTTGCTTTCTATCACTTCTAGGGTTTTTCACCTAGAAGGAGAAAGATGGGCCAAAAATGCTTACGTTACATTCAAAGTCAATTCAATATGAATAGAATAAGGATGAAATATGCCTATATATAATGCTTGAATGCAAGAAACGAATGAGATTGATTGAATAATGAATAGAAACTAAAGGAAAACAACTTGTTTGAACACACATTGTGTAATACAAAATTACCTACAAATGAATGGAAAAATGTAACATAAATGAATAAAACTGAAAGTGTGCACCTGAGATATGCATGAGGACTGGAAATGACTTATGGAATGTTGTTGATGCTAAAATTTAGGCCTGGTGGGACTCATTCACCATTCTGGGTGAATCAGTCCCAGTTCTGCCAAACTGTACCAGAACCCATTTTTGACAAAAGGGTATCTAAAAATGTAAAAATCCAAAAATTGACCTTGGGGTGGAACTAATTCACCACCCATGGAGAATGATTACACTTTTGAATTTCTATATTTTTAAAGGTGGATTCCGATGCTTCTGATTTGGACTTTGATTCCCTATAGGTGTCCGCTTCTGAAACTTTGATTTACGGGTCTGAAAATGAGATTTTGGTGATATTTTGACTTGTTGAATGAGAAGAAGACTTGAGAAACCTTGAAAATTGATCTTCAATGATTTCTAAGCTTCCAAGAGTCCTAGATCTAGAAACACACAAGGCAAGAGAGAGAAATGTTGAATGTTAGGGCATGGGGGTTTGCCTTGGTCAAACCTCTTTTAGGTAATTAAACTAAAATGATGAAAGAAAGGAATGAAACATGAAACAATGGAATGAATTACCTTGCCACAATGATTGATCTTGAAATTTTGCAACATAACATGTAAAATCTGCCCTTGGATGTTTTAGGAAGCTAAATTGATGACTCACAATGTAAATGCCATAGCTTGCTTAACTTGAGATAAAAAAATAGATGACGAATGAATGATGTGAATGTGTTAATGGATGAATAGATGTAAAAATGAGTTTAGAGAGGTGATTTTATAGGTAATTCACCTTATTTTCCCATTAATTGGATCCCTAAGGCTGACATGGAGAATTTTTAAACTCAAAACCTATTTTTTCTCGCTTAAAACCCTGAAAATGGCTCAAATGGGACTCATTCACCACTAATGGTGGATGGGTCCCACCTAGATGGGACTAGTTCACCAATAATGGTGAATGGGTCCGACAGGGGCCATTTTTGCTAGCTAGAATGTTGAGAAGTAAGAAAATTAGGCTTATATGATGACTATGTTGGTTATTTGATCAAATTATGCCTCAGGATGCACAATATGGGGTCATAGGGGCCTATTAATGATGATGTAAAGGTCAATTAGGGCCAAGAACACAATATTAAATGTGAAAGTGTGGTTAAATACAATTTACAACACTAAAATGAGGCCCACATAGCCTAGGAAGGCACAAGAACCAATGTAAATGTGTGGGACATATTACAACACGAGTTTAACATTAATTTTTTTTTACAAGCCTTCTAAATTGATGTAATAATATTATTAAACACATTTTATAATGTTTAATTAGGGAGAAATGGGTTCATCAAGTTTAGAAAAGCGTGAAAGTCCATTACAAGACTTTACAACACCTTTACAAGATGTCGTTAAGAGCATGTTATTCAATTTGCAAGGGTCCAAGACCTAGTGTGGATGCATAAAATGCCTCACAACACTAGATTAAGACCTCATTAAGTTCATTTTATCATGAATTAATCCCATGTCAAGAAAAGGGTAATTTTTTCTACGACACACATACATACATACAAACATACATTCATACATATACTGTCATGCCCCAATATTAACTCAACCCAAACCAAATACAACTACATTTTTTTTTAACTTGCTATTGTCATTCAAGTTCTAGAGTAAATCAATAGATGGTGACATAACATTTATGATGTCATCAAATCGTTTAAGCTATTCTAATTTCTACTTTTCATAAAGGTTTTCATCTTGAGATGTTTCTAAATGTTACACCCCATTGTGTTATTACTTATTCACTTTTAATTAATTATGTGAAAATGCTTTAAATGTGTGTGAAAATGCTTTATGTATTTCGAAAATACAATAAATGAATATTTGATTCAAATGAAGTTATGAAATTATTATATTTATGAAACATATGATGCAAAAGGTTTTAATTGATTAAGCTAACTACGCTTTCTATGTACTAAGTTGAATGCAAGGATAGATTCAATCCTCTAGAAGAGACGAGAAGTATCACTAAAGAGAGGAGTATTGGTTAGGTAACCCCTAAATGAGTCTAACTAAGCTTTCACACACTCACTTCTATGTATAGTCAAGTCTAGTCAATGGTCTAGAAAAAGGTAAGTTACCTGAGTCTTGTTTGTGGATGAACTAGCAGAGGTTATGGTTTTGTTTGAGTTCATTCTTGATTTAGTCTAAGTGTTGGAGTTTTTTTCAATTGTGAGTTCTTCTTAATGTGTTTACATTTGATCGATGTACATTAAATACATTGAATATATATATACATATACATGTACATGTCTATGATGAACTCATACACATGAGTAAGTACGTACATGAGTATACATAGATAGATGCATCTATGTATGCTTATGGATGGAATGCCCATATGCATGGGAACGTCGAACATAAAAGTAGATATATATGTATATATATATATATATATATATATATGCATAAATATACTTAATGTATGTATGAAAATCAATGTTGTTGAATTGAATGGAAGGAGGCAATGTTAAATAAATATACAACATATATATATGTTTGTACATATACATATGTATTGACATAAAGGAAACACCCATACGAGTGTATCAATACATATATAAATATACATATGTATATATATTTATACATGTGCGTTAATATTATATGAATGAATATATGTAGATGCATTCAAATATCAAAACATGCATAGTATAATTGTGTAAGTTGATATATTTGTATATATATATGTCTATTATATATAATATATATATTATATAAATATAAATATGGATAGAGCTATTTATATATTGTAAATATTGAAAGCGTTGTATATACTATAAAGCACATGGAGTGAATGAAACACATTTCATTCATATTTAAAATGAAGTGCATGAAACTATAAGAAAATATTGAAAGATTAAACTTACTATTTAAAAGTGGGCATTGCTATAACATGCACATAGAAATATAATCCAAGCTAATATGTGGTATTAGTGGTTGAACAAGTCATCAACTACAAGTATACCAATCTTCAACACATGAAAATAAACTTTGACTAAGTCTTGAGCTTTAAGCAGACCAAAGGAATTAGAAACATGCTATTTTGGTGGCACCAAACTGAGGAAGAGTGAACCAAGTAGAAGTCTTAACCTGCAAATACAAATTATAAATGTGAAGTAGTGATAATATATGAATTGGTCAAAACTTGAAGCTAGCTAAATAGGTTGATTTGTAGGCAACTATTACCTTTCATTTTTAATGATCATTCATGCTATCCAATGGATTAAGGTGACTCATTCTCTACTGGGTATGTGTTGCCTATACATTGTTTTTTGCTGCAACCTTTTGTTATCTCTGCTGAGTTGAGCTTTGAGATGCCAATTTTGTTACCTTGTTTCCAGCATTCTATTGCTGATCATTTTATATAAATAGATGAGCCTTTCACCTCATTTGGAACACATTCTTTCTCTCTAAGTTCTTATTTTTCTGAGTGTTACTTTGCTGCAATAATAAGCTGTGAGGTTGAGAGTTTTTGGTCAGTGTTTAGTGAGGTTTGTTGAGAGATATCTTTGAGGGAATTGGTCAAGGAAGGATTTACAATCTATTGGTGGAGGTTGTGCTAGGATACCTAATTTATCAATTGGATCTATCTCATTACATGCATGCTATTTCTCTACTTTTCTATTCTTTTTTAAGTTGAAAAGGTTGCTTGCTTTTATGAGTGTTGCTTGAATTGATTGATATAGGAAATAGATGTCTTCGTTTTAGCTTATACCCATATAAGGGGATTATTATAGAATATTACATATGTAGGAAAAATTTCATGTGTTCTTCTATATACTATGTTAAGTCATGCTTAAATAGCCATAGTTGTTTAAAAAGGAAGTTTGTGAGATATTGTTTTAAGTTTCAGTTTGATTACCTTAGTGTATGGTTAAGTAGTAGATATAGATTGTTCTTGGTATTAAAGATCACCAAATGAAGGGAATTGTTTATGCATATAATATATGTGATCTTAACAAATCAAGTTGTAGAGATGTGTGAATAGGATGACATCCACTATAAATTTGGGGTGATGAATACTTTGGCCAAAGTAGTGTAAGTTGTCACTATTTACACTGTCAATTCACTATGTTCTAGGTAGAATTTCTAGTATGGGATTTTCATACTTGTAGGTAGAAGATACCGTATGATTAAGTTCTAGTTTGTAGGGAGCAACACTAAGCTCGAGGAAGGCTAGTTTTATGGGGTTATTCAACCAGTCTCTTTGTCGAAGGGTAGGTCCATCTTACATGTTAGGTAGATGTGTGGGGGACCGCAATAAGTCTATGGTTGGCAGAAAAGTGCTTGAGTGATGCTTCTCCTCATCAGTTGGTGGCCAAAGATTTGAAGGTGGTAGACAACCTAGATCATATTTATTTCTATTGCTGGAAGCTCAGAAGAGCTATGCATGTGGTTGTTTCCATTGTATGAAAAGATGTAAACATGAATGTTGTACTTGAGTTCATTCTATATTGAATCAATATTATGGAAATATTTGTGAAATTACAATGGAATGCAATGGAAGTTTGAAATAGTATTTATTTCTTATATGCATGTAATTTACATTTTGAAAAGAAAATTTTATTGCTATGTTATGACATCATAGATTATTCCCTTGTGGGTTAAAACTTAGGAAAAATTTTAAGTAGAACATTGGGCATGTTACACATGGTATCAGAGCCAAGTTTAAACTCTAGAACTTATGCACTCTCTATATTTTTCCCTCCAACATTAAATGAGTATAATATTTGGAATTCTTGTACTAGGATGGTGCGTCTCAAGTTAACTGCAAGAAAGTTAGTGATCAAGAATGAGCGCTACCTATGGGCAAAGAAGGAAAAAGAAGCCCTTGTTCATACTATAGAGGGAACCAACTATGACAACGCCATTTGGATAAGCGATACTGAGACAAACAGTCATGCAGTGTCGCAAATTAACCAAGAAAAGAGAAGGATGAGAGATGAAGCTAACTACAATCATTTACCTCTTGTAACTCCAACAAAATCAAACTCATTATCACTTTCTAGAGATATTCCCTCAGAATGTAGTGTCAGTCCAACTATGTTGTTTAGAGACCCTCGTGTTGTACCCATGATTGAAATAATTGTAGTAGCCTCAAGTGGAGAGTTTGAGGGTTATGCACCTTGAAATTATGTATTGAAAGTTAAATATGAGGGATATTATCCTTTTTCGGATAGAGAAGAACTAATGAGAGATGAGCAAAAATATGAAGGGTGTAACCCGTTGAGTTATGTATCTGAGAGTGAATCTGAAGGATACTCTCCTCTTAACTATTTGAATAGCCATTCAATGTAAAACAAGGATATTGAAATACTTATGAATAAATGAAAATCATATTCTTATCAAAATTGTGCATAAGTTTTTAAATAAAATGTTTATATGTGAAAATATGCTCTTGTTTTATGTTTTGGAAATAAATAGTAAAATTTATTAGATATAATTCCATGAAACCCTCTAGGCGTACTTCAACTTGAAAATGGTTAGAACTCACACTAACCTTGGGGGAAGTCATGAAGTAGGGCATTGGGCTGAAAATACTGAAGCCAAGTTGGATCACATTCTGGCAATGATGGATGAAACTAGGGAACGCATAGGGAACCTTGAGCAAGAAGTAAGGGGTAAAGATAGGGTGGAAGAAGAAATACCAAATGATGATGAGGAAGTACCTCATGCGGAAGAGGAAGAGGGAGAAAATTCTTGAGATCACACTCATGATAATGAACATGAGATTGATAAAACATAATCTCAGTCTAAAAATGAAAGTAGTAAGAGAAGATGTGTGGCAACTGAATTATCTAGAAATATGAGAAAAAATACTCCTCTCAAATTTGAAGGAAGTACCAAAGGAGATGAGGTTGAAACTTGGTTGATACAGATGGAAAAATATTTTGAGATTAGAAACTATTATGAGGTCACAAAATTTGTTTGGGGAGCCTTTCAGTTATATGGAGAAGCTTCTAATTGGTGGATGAACAAAAAGATGGAATTAGGACTTAGTTCATTAAGGTTAACCAGGAGTGATTTTGTTTAAATCTATCACAAAATGTGGTTACCTCAACTTTTCTAGGATTAAAAGCTCACTAATTTTCAAAATTTAAAGCAAGGAGACTGGTTAGTGAATGAGTACTGGGAGGAATTCACCCATCTTTTGAGGTATGTTCCTATGCATCAAAAAGATGAGTGATTTCAAATCAAAAAATTCATCATGGGGTTGAATAATCAAATAGGTGGAGAAGTTGATGTTCACGGTCCAGTAACCATGGATCTAGTTTATAAGAAAGTGGTTAAGCAGGAGCAAAAGCTTAAAGCTATCTCAAATTATTGAGAAAGGAGTCGAAAGAAGTTTGAAAGGCTTCAGGAAAACCAAACTCCAAATATGTTTAGTGGAGGACCCGATTCTTAAAAGAAAGGGGAAAAAGGATCCCGAAACAGTTGGAGTGAGCCTAGAAGGGATCATGGAGGAAGAAACTTCTTCAACAATAATAGCAACACTAGAGGTAATGCCAATAATACTGATAAGTCTAGAAGAAGGGGACCAACGAAAGGATGCTTCAATTGTGGTGGGGATCATTATGCTATTAGTTGTCCCAACAAGCCATCAGAATCATAGTCTCAAGGAAATTCTCTCTCCCCAACATATTGTATACCAACAAAGGATTCATATTGTTGTGGATAACTTGAATTCTAGATCACTTCAATAGAAACTTCAGGTCTTTTGTTTGGTACACCTATTTCTATTCTTATTGATACTGGAGCCATGATTTTTTTTGTTTCACCTAGAATAGCTAGTCAAATTTCTAGGAAGGCTAGTTACACGAAAAAGTCAGGTTGTAGAGTATGCAAACTAGACAAGAGCTAAGGTGAGGCAATGTCTTTTTGAGGCTAGGGTTGAACTTCCAAGTTTTTCTACAAAGGTCAATTTGTATATAGCACCCTTAGGATCCTATGATGTAATCTTAGGGATGAATTGGCTTTGGAAGCATAGGGATAAGGTGGATTGTCATGCTAAGAATGTAGAATGCTTAGATGACCTAGGTAATCAAGTATCTTTGCAAGGAACACCTAGGGAAATAAAATTGCGCCAAATATCGGTTGTGTAGATGCATAAGGTTAAGAAGAAAGGATGTCAACTCTTCACAGTTAAAATGGAAAATTGGAGGAAAGTGAGGAATCCATTTCTGAAGAAGTTGAAGAAGGTGAAATGGTGGAATTTGGAGAAGTGGATATGGAGAAGTATTCTAGTCTTCAAAAAATTGCGGATGTTTTTCTAGATGAACTACTTGGGATGCCTCCCAAAAGAGTGTTTGATTTCGTTATTGACCTTGTACCTAGAATGGAACCTATTTCCAAGGCACCCTATAGAATGACCATAATGGAACTTATGGAACTTAACGAACAGTTAGAGGAGTTGTTGTCAAAAGGGCTAATTAAACCCAACGTTTCACCCTGGGAGCGTTGATAATCTTTGTAAAGAAGAAGATGGTATGCTACACTTATGTATCAATTATCAGATGCTTAACAATGTTACGATTGAGAATAGGTATCCTTTTCCACACATTGATGATCTTTTCAATCAGATGCAAGTCTTGCGAGGGTGTTTTTTAAAATTGATCGACTGTCAGATTATCATCAATTGTGGATCAAGAATGAAGACAATTTTAAAACTGTATTCAGGACTAGATACGAACATTATGAGTTCACAGTCCTACCTTTTGAACTTATGAATGCACTTGCAACATTCATGAATCAGATGAAAAACATATTTAGAGACTACTTGGGTAGATTTGTATTGGTTTTCTTAGACGATATATTAATCTACTCCAAGAATGAAGAAGAGCATTATAGGAATTTGGAAATTATCTTACAACGGTTAAGGGAGCATAAGCTTTATGGGAAAATTTCCAAGTGCACCTTCTTCCAGAAGGAAGTTCAGTATCTTGATCATGTGATTATAGCTAATGGAATAGTGGTAGATCCTGCTAAGATAAAAGCAGTATTGGATTGGCTAGTGCCAAAGATTGTACCTGAGGTTAGAAGTTTTATGGGTTTAGTTGGTTACTATATGAATTTTGTGGAATTTTTTTCCAAGATAGATTTTCCTATTGCTTCTTTGCAGAGGAAAGGAAAAAAGTTCAAGTGGTCTAAAAATTTTCAAGTGACATTTGATTTACTCAAAGAGAAGTTGAATAGAACACCAATCTTGAAGGTACCGAATCCTGAAGATAACTTTACTGTCATTACAGATGCATTAGATGAAGGATTAGGTGGAGTCTTGATGCAAGAGGGCTGAGTTATAGCTTATGAATCAAGAAAGCTAAAGCCCTATGAGAAAAATTATGCGTTGCATGATTTAGAGCTAGCAACAATAGTTCACACATTGCAAATGTGGAGACACTATCTAATGGGTAAACCATTTGAATTGAAGATGAATCATCATAGTCTAAATTATTTGTTCACCCAACCCAACCTTAATGCCAGGTAGAGGAGATGGTTAGAGTTGATAACTGATTACGACTTCAACATTAATTACATTAAGCAAAAAAAAAATCAAGTTGTTGATGCTCTAAGTCGTAGGAGGCATATTGCTTCAGTAGTAGCAATTCAAACCAACTTCAAGGACCAAGTGTTGCAAAAATTCAAGGGTGATGAGTATTATGAACATTTCAAGAAAGAACTCTTTGATAATCTATAGGACACAAGGTATGAATGATTCCATTTTGGACCTAGTGGATTGTTAAGGTTTAATGGAAGGGTATATGTGCTGATTCTCAAGAATTAAGGAGCTTGGTATGGAAAGAAGTTCACAATGCACCATACTTTGGACATCCTAGTGTAACCAAGATGTTGGAAGATGTGAAGTCTTTATTTTTTGGAAGGGAATGAAGAGAGATGCTACTAGTTTTGTAGAAAAGTGCTTAGAATGTCAAAGGGTAAAGGCAAAACATCATCACCTTGCAGGACTTTTGTATCCTCACGATGTTCCTGAGAGTAAGTGGCAAGTTATAAGTATGGAATTTGTGCAAGGCCTGCCTATGTCTAGGAATAAGCATAATTCCATTCTTGTGGTAGTGGAAAATCTTACCAAGGTAGCACATTTTATTCCTGGGAATTTAACGGATGGAGCTCCTGTCATAGCATGAAATTTTATTCAGGAAGTGTTTAGGTTGCATAGAATTCATGAGAAGATCATATCAGATAGTTATGCCTGAGTGACTTCTAGGTTTTGTCAAACCTTATTTTCTTCACTTGGTACTTAGTTGAATATTAGTTCAACATATCATCCATAGACAGATGGTCAAACTGAAAGAGTCAACTAGGTACTTGAAGATTTATTGAGGATGTATTACATGGATTAGCAATACAAGTGGGAAGATTACCTACCATTGGTGGAGTTTACATACAACAATTCCTATCATTATGTAATTAATATGGCTCCATTCAAAGCATTGTATGGTCAAAAATGTTGAACTCCTATAAGTTGGGATAAGCTTGAAGATAGGGTAAGCCTAGGACCAAAGATGTTGTCAAAAATGGAAGAGCAAGTTGGAATTATTAAGCAAAGATTGGAAGAAGCTAATGATAGGCAGAAAATTTATGTAGATTCCATGTGGGTACCCATAAATTTATTAGTAGGGGAAAAGGTTTTGTTAAGGGTTAAGCCTCATAAGAGTTCTATTAATCTCAAAAAATCATCCAAACTAGCTCCACACTATGTAGGTCCTTTTGAGGTTCTTGAAGAGATTAACCTTATTGCATATCTAATTTCCTTGCCACCAGCTCTTGCCCGAATGCACAATGTCTTTCATGTCTCTTACCTTAAGAAGTATATACTAGGTGATAATCATGTCATTGATTGGAATGCTTTACAGGTTCAGGACCTAGGGGTGGTAACAATCAAGCCTCTCAGGGTGCTTCGCTTACGAAACATAGAGGTTCTACAATGCAAAGTACAGTGGGATCAGTATGCAGAAGATTCAACCACTTGGGAAGACTATGCTAAGATCAAGCATAAGTTTCCTAATGTTTTACATGCTTTTGAGAGTTCTTGAAAACTATATTGTGCAGCCTATGTTTTATTGTTTGAGTGAAATACTTGAGATCATTGGGGATGATGATTCATAAGGGGGGTAATATGCTACACCCCATTGTGCTATTACTTATTTACTTTTACTTAGTTGTGTGAAAATGCTTTAAATGTGTGTTTATGCTTTGTGTATTTCAAAAATACAATAAATGAATATATGATTCAAATGAAGTTATGAAATGATTATGCTTATGAAATATATGATGCGAAAGGTTTTAATTGATTAAGCTAACTACACTTTCTATGCCATAAGTTAAATGCATGGACATATTCAATCCTCTAGAAGAGAGGGGAAGTATCACTCAAGAGAGGAGTATTGGTCGAGTAACCCCTAAATGAGTCTAATTGAGCTTTCACACACTCACTTATATGTATATTTGAGTCTAGTCAATTACCTTGAAAAAGGTAAGTTACCCAAGTCTTGTTTGTGGATGAACTAGGAGAGGTTATGGTTTTGTTTGATTTCATTCTTGAATTAGTCTAAGTGTTGGAGTTTCTATCAATTGTGAGTTCTTCTTAATGTGTTTACCTTTGATCGATGTGTTATATACATTGAATGTATATATACGTATACATGTATATGTCTATGATGAACTCATGCACATGAGTAAGTACATACATGACTATACATAGATAGACGTATCTATGTGTGCTTATGGATGGAATACCCATATGCATGGGAATGTCAAACAAAAAAGTAGATATATATGTATATATATATGCATAAATATACTTAATGTATATATGACAATCGATGTTGTTGAATTGTATGGAAGGAGGCAATGTTAAATAAATATACAATATATGTGTGTGCATGTGTACATATATATGTATTGACATACACATATTTATTAATGTAAAGGAAACACCCATACGAGTGTATTAATACATATATAAATATACATATGTATATATATTTATACATGTGCGTTAATATTATATGAATGAATATATGTATATGCATTCGAATATCGAAAGATGCATCATATAATTGCGTAGTTGATATATTTGTATATATATATGTGTATATAAATGAATATTATATATAATATATACATTATATAAATATAAATATGGATAGCGCTATAATTTATATATTGTAAATATTGAAAACATTGTATATACTACAAAGTGAATGGAGTGAATGAAACACATTTCGTTCATATTTAAAATGAAGAACATGAAACTATAAGAAAATGTTGAAAGATTAAACCTCTTGTTTAAAAGTGGGCAGTGCTATAACATGCACACAAAAATATAAGCCAAGCTAATACATGGTATTAGTGGTTGATCAAGTCATCTACTAGAAGTATACCAATTTGCAATGCATGGAAATAAACTTTGACTGAGTCTTGAGCTTTAAACAAACCAAAGGAATAGGAAACATGTTGTTTTGGTGGTGCCAAAATAAGGAAGAGCAAACTGAGTAGAAATATTAGCCTGCAAATTTGAATTACAAATGTGAAGGAGTGAGAATATATGAATTGGTCAAAATTGGAAGTTGGCCAAATAGGTTGATCTATAGGAGACCATTACCTTGCATTTTTACTATCGTTCTTGTTGTCCAATGGCTTAAGGCATCTCATTCTCTATTGGGTATGTGTTGCCTTTACATTGTTTTTTGCTGCCACCTTTTGTTATCTCTGTTGAGTTGAGCTTTGAGATGCCATTTTGTTACCTTGTTTCTAGCCTTCTATTGCTGATCATTTTGTATAAATAGATGAGCCTTTCACCTCATTTGGAACACATTATTGCTCTCTAAGTTTTACTCAGCTGCAATATTAAACTGTGAGGTTGAGAGTTTTTGGTGAGTGTTTAGTGAGGTTTTTTGAGAGATATCTTTAAGGGAATTGGTCAAGGAAGGATTTGTAATCCGTTGGTGGAGGCTATGCTAGGACACTTGATTTATCAATTGGAGCTATCTAATTACATGCATTCTAGTTATCTACTTTTCTATTCTATTTTAAGTTGAAAAGGTTGCTTTCTTTTATGAGTGTTGCTTGAATTGATTGATATAGGAATGAGATGTCTTTTTTTTAGTTTATACCCATATAAGGGGATTATTATAGCATATTACGTATGTAGGAATGATTTCCTATGTGTTCTTCTATAGACCATGTTAAGTCATGCTTAAATAGTCATAGTTGTTTAAAAAATAAGTTTGTGAGAGATTGTTTTAAGTTTCAGTTTGATTACCTCAGTGTATGGTTAAGTAGTAGATATAGGTTGTTCCTAGGGTTAAAGATTACCCAATCAAGGGAATTTCCTATGCATATAATATATGTGATATTAACAAATCGAGTTGTAGAGGTGTGTGAATAGGATGACATACACTCTAAATTCGGGGTGATGAATACTTTGGCCAAAGTAGTGTAAGTTGTCATTGTTTATACTATCAATTCACTGTGTTCTAGGTAGAATTTCTAGTCTGAGATTGTCATACTTGTAGGTATAAGCTACCGTATGATTAACTTCTAGTTTGTAGGGCACAACACTAAGCTCAAGCAAGGTTATTTTTATGGGGTTATCCAACCAATCTCTTCATCAAAGGGTAGGTCCATTTTACATGTTAGGTAGATGTGCGGGGGACTGCAGTAAGTCTATGGTTGGAAGAAAAGTGCTTGAGTGATGCTTCTCCTCATTAGTTGGTGGCCAAATATTTGAAGGTGGTGGACAATCTGCATCATATGTATTTCTATTGCTGGAAGCTCAAAAGAGCTATGTATGTGCTTGTTTTTCATTGTATGAAAAGATGTAAACATGAATGTTGTACTTGGGTTTATTCTATATGGAATCAATATTATGGAAATATTTGTGAAATTACAATGGAATGCAATGAAAGTTTGAAATAGTATTTATTTCTTATATGCATGTAATTTACATTTTGAAAAGAAAAATTTATTGTTGTGTTATATGGCATCATGGATCATTCACTTGTGGGTTAAAACTTAGGAAATTTTTTGAGTAGAACATTGGGCATGTTACACTAAATTTTCTTAGATATCCTAGAGTAAAGCAAATAGTCACCCTTCTAAGTTAATTTGATAAAGAACCACTAATGAATACCAATATTTGCCTTGTTTTATTTGGAAAAGCTACAAAAGAGCAACTATTGTAAATAAAGTTCTGGACTATTATGAGTTGGAAATGAAAAAAATACAATTAAATAAATATCATCACAAAATAATTCTACTTGAAATAAAAGTAAATGACAATAATTTCCTTCACTTCTCTATTACTAGCAATAACATAGAAATGGATATTATCGGAACCTAAAGAATGGATTCAAGTTATAATCTAAATTAACATTTACTTATTGTAATAGTATTCAAGATCTAGATATAACTTGTTGCTACTTAATTCATAGAATAATTTGATTCTACTAGCATGAAACTTTCACTTGGATGCCTATTATTTTTCATCAATTGTTTCCTTACCCTACAATGTTCAAGAAGTTCTCTAGTTTCCCTACACCATGGTTATCAACATTCTCAATACTGTTTGTAGCAAGTGTTTATTCTAGCCGCTTAATCATATTGGTGAAACCATAGACAATTGTGTATACATATTCAAATAGAAGTTAATTTATTTCCCACCATAATTATATTTATACTGCCTTAGTTGAAATTGAATGTCCAACGGTTTGGCACAGGTCTTTTAGAGTATAAGAATTCTCTTAAGTGGATTCTAACTCGATATACGTATAAGGGAAAGGGGCCCATAGTGGGTAGGGGTCTAATGGTGGGTATAAAAGTAGGTAGGCTTAATATCCAATAAACTTACACTTAATATCCAATTACAAAACACTTTTATCCGTAAAGTACACAAATTGACAAATCATGTGATGCCACATCAATGCACCAATAATACATGACTTAGTGACCCACTATTGGTCTCACCTTTTTTTTGGGACTTTTTGGATACCTTGACAAAAAACATGCTGATGTGGCACCATATTTGATGATGTGGCCTTGAAACCAATTTTTACAAGCAGGGGACTTTCCAAATAAGCTATTGTACAAATTGGGAGTGATTTGAAATTTTCACATAGGACTTTGAGAAGTGCAAAGTTAGGGTGGCCCACTATAGGCCCCTCTCCCTTAGTTTCTTTAAAAAATCAGAATTGTTTGCATCCATATTGCTCTCTATTCATCATTCCTTTTCTGGTAATTATCAGTTTAAGCTATAGTTCCCTCTAACAATGTAATTCAATATCAAACACTTCTATTATTTCTTTCAAGAACATAGATCTGTGCATTATTTCCTATTCTTTTTCTCTTTCTCAAGAAACTAGAACAATGTGATTTTTTTCAACTTACTTTTGCATGACCAAATGCTAAACTATTTCACTTTTTTTTATTCATTAAATAGACCTAGATGATACATGATTAACCATTTGTTCAATTAATATGGAACCACTAGTGCATGAATATGTTGCTACAATTTATGAACTTATAAATATTTATACTCTTCTTTATAGAAATCATGAATGAACCTTTAGAAGCATCTTTTCATTCCTAGGAACATTAAATAAGATATAAGCATTTTAACTTGAATACAAGAGTTCATTTTCCTTTATTTTTATTTTACATGCATTAATAAAGTGGGCAAGTAGTGATTCAAAAGTTCCTTTCTTGTCCATGTAATATTCTTATGAAAACAATGAAACATCTATTATGTTGAAAAGAGAATAATTGTATTTCAAACAAAGCAAGACTTGAACTTGAAATAAACTTTACTTTTCTTCTTACGATACACAACTTAATAAGTTATTTGAGATAACATCTTTTTTCAATCTCTCTCCTTTTAACTAAATAAATCACAACTCTTGCAAGGACTTAAGAACCTTGGAATTCAAAATACAAGGCCAACAATAACATCTTTTCTTGATCTCAACACCACATTTCCTTTCTTCCCAAATGACTTGCATAATTCATAGTATCTTCAAAGACTCCACAAGGAAACCTGAAAATAACAAAATATGGAAAAACAACATGTTGATGGGCTCTCCTCCCATCTATAGGGTTGTAGAACAACACACCCTTGAGCATGGGATATTCACTTAGCCACATGAACCAACTTAACTCAAGACTCAAGAACATGTACTACAACAATATTTCACATATACAACAAAACCTCATAACAAGCAAGTCACGAAAGCACAAACACATTTCTACCACATTGGTTTACCCCAAGGGAACGCCACTAAGGGGGAGTAGGGGCTCAACCAGACTTGGGGAACATATATATATATATATAAACATCATAAACACATCTCCATAATAATACTTCACATAATCTCCACACCAAGGCCACAACAACACCACACCAATGTCACCAAAACCACAACCAAATCAACACCCTAATTCCTCCCAACAACATCTATAGAAAGAATGGGATAATCATATCCCTATAAATGCAAGGGTACTCATACCTTGGTAATGGCCATTGCTTGAATGGGATACTCTTATCCCAAAATGAAAATCCCCAATGTTAGGGAGCTACTCCCACTCAAACCCCTACATGTGGAGGACCAAAGGATCCTCTAAACAAGAGGGGGTAACCTCCCCTAGGAAAGAAGAAAACACACAAAAATGATACAATACATACAAAAAGATACATCACATCAAAAGAAAACCTCAAATAGAACCCCTCAAATCAAAACCATCAAATCAATATCTTTAAGAAATCACAACATATTACTACAAGATATTAAAGAAGAAGGATACCTCCAAATGCTACAATTCCAATAATGGTAGACTCTCTTGGATGGATATTCTCCTCCTCTCTCCAACAATCTCCTTCTCTTCCTCCTCCCAAAATTTCCCAAAATCCCAGATCACAAAAGTGCAAAGAACCAAAACAAGAAAGGTAACCTTCTCCTCTCCATAATTTTCAAGAGGTGGGAGAGATAACTTCCTCCCATAACCAACAAAACCACTTAACCAACCCCTCATTTTTGCCACTTTTATGAGTGGGGCAAAAAAGAGGGTTAAAACACTTTCTAAAAGATAACAAATAACAAAAATAACCTTCCCACTTATATATTTAGGTCATAGACTAAATTTTAAAATTTGTAATTCAAACTTGCACAAAGCATAATTCACATCATATGACACTTGAAAATCACATAACCCAACATAATAATCAACAACTCATAGAATCCTATGCCAAGGTCCCATTTCATGCAAACAACAAAAAGTAGCTAAGTGATTCCCCATTAAATCCATCAGTATATAAAATCCCTGTACACTCAACGGAAGGTGTCAATAGATATACACACACATATATATAAATCCAAAATAAATCTATCACATTTGCATATCATCACCAACCAACTGATCAATCATAAGATACCATATACAATACATCATTTCAAAATGCATTAAACACAAATAACCATGTATCAAGGATTATTGCATAAACAATATAAAACACGACATCCATATTATATCAATATCATCCATAATAAAGTAAACATGCATCATATAAACAATCCTCCTAACAACCCTTATGACTTAATACATTTGATATACATAATGTTGTACTACTAGAAAAGCTAAATAACCATTAAACCATCCTAACTAAACATCTCATTCATGCATACTTTCATAACCAATCAAAGAACACATCTTGTTATCACAGTTAAGCATATGAACATCATTGATAAGCTCAAGTATACTATCCAAACATAAAGGCACATAAACTATAGAACAAGAACCATCAAAGACACATAGACTCAATAGGATCGTAGAAGGTCGTGGTCTCACATATACATTCATGCACACAAACATACATACATACAAGAATACATACAAACATACATACATCAATATATATATTGTACAACATTTGAGAGTCAATCATTGAAGATGTCTCATCAATAAGAAAAAGTTAGAGTTGCTCATACTTTTTTCTTAGACTAGCCACTTTGTTTGAATCCAAAGGAAGCACTCTTGAATATTTGCATGGTAGTTAGAAAATTAATTTATTATAGAATTTATTGCATTCTATGCAACTTTTGTAGTGACGCAACAATGAAAATTTTGATTTTGAGTGAATAATTACTTAGTTTTTTGTTGTATAAACACACTAATGTTTTATTAATAATAATTTTATATAAAAAGGATGATTTTTATGGCTCCACCTATGAGGAACAAATACAATGGTTTTTAGTTCAATCCTCTTGACCATCACCATGACTTTCATTATTTATTTTTTCTCTTTGTTTAACTATTTTTGTAATTTATGGTTTCAAAACTAGCTTAATTTTAAGTATGGTCGCTCAAAAACTAACTTAATTTCTTAATAAAAATCTATTTTTGTAATTTATATTACTGTTGTCTAGAAAGAAGACATGGATGGGTTGTTTCAAAAATGTGTTGTCTAAATGTTCTTGCATATTTCTTGGAGTTCTTGTATGTTTTAGATCAATTCCAATTTCATTCATTTTTCTATGCCAATTTATTTTTATTTTAAAATCTATTTCATTTATATTGTTATTCTCTTCATAACAATAAGCATCAAGCTCATTGGAAAAGTATTAATGCTCCCCCAATTTGCATCAACTTGAGGACAACAAATAGCTTCAACTTTGGCAATATGTGCATTATATACAAGAAATGTTGAACCCATCTTGGTTAGCCACTTAACAAGTTATCTTCAATACCTTAAATGAAACTCATAACATCATCTTCTCTCTAGATTTTTTTTTAATATTATTGTATTGATTGTATCTAACATAATAAATGATATGTGGCCTAGTCCTTTTTTATGCTTTGACCTTTAACATTATAAAATGATGTGGTACTAAATTCCAAGGATAGATTCTCTAGAATTTTTGGGCATGCTACATGTTGGCAGCTTGAATAGTTTGTAAGTTGTTTGGGTGTTGTCATTGATGTCAACCCTTTGTATGAAGAGAGTGTTGGAATGATGTTGGTGTTGATGATGCCAACCCCTAGCATTGGAGTTGTTGGAAGCTTGGAGTTGTTGATATTGATGTCAACACAATGTTGTTGGTGTTATCATTGATGTCTTACTTTAGTATAGTTGCGGAAGTTGTGATAGTTGGATGTGTTATAGTTGATGAGAGGTGTTGCAGATGTTGTAGATGTGTTGTAGAGATAGTAGTATTGTTGATGTAGTTGGTTCATTTGGTTTCCAAGTGCTTTTGAGAATATTTGAATAAAATAAAGTTTAATGTGATAGAGTGGTGTTGAGTGTTCTTCTTGTCATTTCTTCAAGGTTGATGATATGCCTCATGGTTTGTATATGATGATTAAAGGTGTTCAAAGGTTTTATATCCATAGTTTCAACTTTAAGATCATTTTGCAGTAAAAGTTGTGTTTGACAGTATATCTATTTGGTGAAATAGGGTGCTTTGGAGAAATGATTTGGCTCTGTAGTGAAGGTTCTTGGCTTGTGGATCTGGGAATGTGCTTATATTGTTTGTATCTACCTTCCATTGAAGTTTTAGGTGTTGTGGTGTTCTGCAAGGTTATTTGGTGAGTTGGATGTATGTGTCAATATTTTTGGTTGCACAGAATAAAGGTGTTCTTAAGGTTCAGGTGGTTGTAATAGCAGTGGAGAGTATTACGATGATGTGGAATATTTAGAGATGTTTTGCATTGATGTTGTATGGTTTGCAAGATGTTTTTGGACCTGGAGAGGCGTGTTTGTGGTCGCTTATTAGTGTTAGTGTAGGTTTGACCAACTTGGTATGCTAGCGCTAATTGTGGGGGATGATTGTTCTTTGTGGAAGTGTTGAGAAGCTTGTAAGTGTAGATTTGGGCTCCAATTAAGTAGTGGCATGGTATGCCTTGGGTAAGAGCAAGAAGATGAGCCCACGAAACGTGGAAGTTTTTTTCCTTAGGCAAAACATGAAATTGGCTTGCCAAAAATGGGATCCTGCTTTTAAAAAATGGGATCCCATTTAGCCTCGGGATCCCGAGCGTAAATTCTAAACAGGATCTCATTTTTAAAAAAATGGGATCTTGTTTATCAATGGGTTCCAAACCAACGAATGAGAAATAGGATACCGATCTTTACAAAATGGGATCTCATTTTAAAGTGGTATTTATTTTTAAAAATAAATGAAACATAGTTATTCACAGAGCATGGGATCCCAATTTCATAGAGACGAAAGCGACCTCCAGGTATGCCTCCACCCCCAATCTTTTTGCTTTTTTCATTATTTTTTTAAAATTTTAATACAATAATAGATTTTAGCATGTTTTTTCAATTTATTTAGCGTTTTATGTATTTTATTTACCTATAATAGAAGAGATGATGATTTGTAGAAGTAGAAGAAAAAATGAAATGAAACCCTCAAGATATTGAATAGAAATGAAAAAATTGACCTGAAATCGTATCTTAAGAACAAAATTTAGCTTTTGAAACCTAAAAAATTGTTCAATCAAACAAAAAAAAATTGCATTTGAAAACCCTAAATTGAAAGGAAAAAAATTGCATTTGAAAACCAAAAAAAAATTGCATAATTGAAAAAACAAACATTGAAAACCCTAATTGCTTCTTGAAACCCTAAATTGAAATTTAAAACCCTAAATTGAAATCAAACAAATCATTTTGCATTTGAAAACCCTGATTTCAAGCTCAAGAATATTTGATAATGGGAAAAATTCATTTGCATTGCTTAAATGTTTTAAATTTTATTTGAATTGTATGGAGACAAGTATGTAGGCATGCCTATGGAAGAAATTATTCGATAGATTTAGGTTGATACATAGTAAATTAGGGTCCTTGATATTGACAATGAAATAGGATTTGATAAATATTATACATTTAAATGTGTATTCATCAAGATACACAATCAATTTGTAATAACCTAGTCATATCGCTTGAAAAATCCTACGATTTTTTTTTTATAAGAACCATAAATACATAACACTGTGACTGCAAGATCAATAAGAATGAATAGCAACATCAAGGTCCAAATGTTTACAATGATGCGTACAATGAGTAAAACTTGCTCACCACCCGACCGTATTGGCATCATGAAGCCGCGTAGGCTCTAGCCAAACCCCCGAGCAAGAAATAGACTACAAATGGGCTTAGTTAATTATAGATAGTAAAAGAAGAAATATAAGTACTATAATAGCGGGTATGCAACCCTTTCTAGGACTCAATCTTTCCTAGACAATACTTCGTCGGTTGCCACCCACTTTGGTGAAACTGAAAGGGATTCCTTAGACCATTTATCCCAAAAATGTAATTAATCTAAAAATTCAGTTCACTACTTAATCACATTAGATCGAAAGTCTAAATTAACCTCGAATGAGGAAAAATTCTATCAACCATAAGTAATTCCCAATATTCTCATCCGAATATGTAGATTTAGCAAAGGTAATGTAAAAGTATAGGATTCCCCTAAGGTTTGTAACCCCATTTTAAGTTACTTGATCATAACAATAGATAATGTGTGATATTCAATATCCATGACTATTCTTAACTAGTTATACATGTTAACTTGATAGGCATAAAAATAAATGACAGCGAGAGGTTTACAATTGCAATATTAATTAATAAGATTTTATTTTCCTTCTCTAAAGATAATTGATTGACATAATATAATCTTACGTATTTACCTTCCTTCCAATATGTCCTAGTTGGATGTCAATTTTCTAGAAGATATTCCATGCCTTGTCACTTGAGTCCCTTGAAATACCTCAACTCACCATTAATATTTCATGATTCTTAAGAAACTCAAGATTACTCACTAACTCAATAACAATTTCACTTGATCTATTTGATACAAGGATTCATACACAAATACAATTAATTTCTACTAGGACTGTGATGATAAGAGTAACATATTGATTTGAAAAGGAATGGAAACTATTTTAGTGAATGTTTCTTTTACCCAAAATTTTGACTATTGTTTACTAATAAAATACTTAGTAATTTAATGGTAAGATAAAAATAAATAATATGGTAAAATATGTACCTATTAAAATAATTATATTCTTTGCAAAATTTATTTCTACCATGTCACCAACTTACCACTAATTAATAATTTTAACAATAATCTAAGTTTTGCAAATGATTATCAAGCCATATTAGGAATCCAAGTCTAAAGGTTCATATGTAATGATCATAGAATATAATATTCATTACCAAGAAGAATTAAAATATAACTCATACCTCTTCTGATCCTTCATGCAATGGCCATTGGGTATCATTGGTATTTACTAATGAAGGTTAATGATATACTACTATCATCCCCTTCTGCATCTGGACCAAGTCACCATTAGTTCAAATTTTTGAAAAGAAACATTACATACTTCTTTGATTGTCATGTGAATTGAATAGTGAATCTCTAATTACCCTTTTTTGCAAGTTAATCGAATCATAATGATTTCTCTATCAAATTACCATGACATAAATTTATATAGACTCATAATGTATGTAGAACATAATTGTAGATGATGAAATACAACACATGTTGTGGAATTTAAAGCATTTATTATCTTGTTCAATGTTTAATACCTAATTTGCGAATAATATATCATGATCATCATGCAATATATTTTGAAGTAATGTATCTCAATTCCTATCTAAGATAATCGAACTATAAGATTGTGAACGTGCATCATGGTTAATACAAAAGTAACCATATATTATAAATCTAATGGAATTTCATTTTACTTGCTTACTTCTTAGTCCCTTGTAACATTAATTAAATACAAATAGAAGATGAACCAATTCTACTAAATGTTAATTAAATACTCATTAATATACGTACCAAAAGTAAAACTTCTAAACCAAGCAATCTTCTTATGATAACAAGGTTTTAATACTTCAATCGTAACGTTTTAAGGTATAACTCAATGTGAATCTCCTTATTATTAAGTATCCTTACAAATACCATATGATATTAAAACTGTCTATATTTATTAATATTTTATCAATTGATAGTATTAGTAATAATGTAAATATCATATTTTCTTTTACGCCTTACCATTCACTTGAAATATTCAGTTGGTATTACTTGAGAATTAGATCTTCCTTGATAATTTACACTATTATCTTTATTATTATATTAGACAATTTAAATTATGTTCCCACTCACAATTGGACTTGATAAATGCAATTATTGAAAATTTTATTATCACAAGAATTAACCCAAATATTATATACATTCACCTAACTTTTCACTTTTTATTATTTATATAATTTCCTTTATTTTTGAACTACTTGAAAGCTATTTTTATTTATTTTTCAATACCTACTATTTTTAAAAATAAAATAAAATAACTAAATCTATTGCATGCAATTTATAAATCAACTAGATTTTATTTCTTTCTAAATGTGTCATATCCAAAATATTCTAAAAAAAAAAAAACAACTAAAACTTTATTTCTTTCTAAATACTTAACATACCTAAAATATTCTAAAAAGGTAAGAAAATCTAAAAAAAAGAGATAAGGCATTCTTTTACACATCTATCTTTCTATCTTTAAAAAAAAAACAGACTAAAGATCTTTTAGCTTATCTACATTCTATCTATTTAAAAGGAAAGACTAGAGAAAAACAACTGTGAGACTAAAGGAAAGAACTTTAAATGCATGTTTATTCCTCTTTAATAAAGTCTAGGTTTAAATTTGCACGAAAGTGAACTAAAATGATTTAGTTTTATAACACGTATGCTACGACAGAGCAAAATTCAGCGGTTCGCCAAGGTCAGATATTCAAGAACAACAATATTAGTGCATAAGCAAGCTTCTAATTTGGATTTTGAAAATGATTATATTTCAAATGTTGTATGTAATTCCTATAATGAATAACACACTGTTGCAGGAATTCCTTCCAGAAAAAGAAATTATAACAATTATAGATCCTGTCTCAAATTCAAAGTTTGAGTTTCAATGACATGTATACAGTGTAAATTTCACAGATTAGGAATAAATAAAACATGGAGAATCTAACTATGAATCCCCGACCCAAATCAGATTCAATGAATTAAAGGGACGCATAGATTTCATATATGTTAGTGGCATATTTATTATCACTCTACAAATACATAGATCCAGACTTGGTGTATGAAATGTGCAGACAGAAAGATGGACAATGAACTCAGACTCGCTTAGAAAAATAACAACCCAACTCACATACCTGAAAGAATAACACAGTAAAGAGCAAGGACAGGCAACCAGAAATGAAAAGACACTGGAGAACGTAGAAAACTAAGCCCCTTTTGAAACCATGTTCATGTTGTTTGATTTATAGCCAACGTCTTAATAAATTCTAGGTATACTGTAGCATAGTGTTAGATGCAACATTTATGAAGACTGGTGAGACGTGAGCAGTGGTGAGTAAAACGTGGGCGGCTCAGGATGGCTCTTGGTCGGCAGGAGACGGCTCTAGAATGTGTTTGGTCAGCAAATTTGTGTTGACACCAATAATTAATTTATATCCTCCAAAACTCATAGCACTGCTTAATTGGCTTTTAAACAAGGAGATATCAGTCCTTTATTACATACTGCACAATAATTTAATTGCAAAGATTTAGGTAAAAATAATGGAGATCTGAACGGTTAAGCAATGTGAATAGAGAACATTGATTATTCTATTCATGCCTTTTGCAAAAAAGGAAATTAGACATATTTTGCTGCAGTATCCTGCACATGCCTACATTCTTAAAATTGAAACAATAAAAGTAATCCCAATTAGCATAGTACTGTGTACACATTTTATTCTTAGTACCCTGTGCAGCAAATGGGAGATCTATCAAACAATTGACACACAAGGAAGTTTATTGAGCAGATATTAGACCACTATTGGGTTCAGTAATGTTAGAATACTCATGAGTTTATTCTACGAAATGAGACCAATTATTATTTTTTTAATTTTTTTTAAAATTCTCATGTCAGATACCAAAAGAACTTGATAGAATATGAATTTCCTTAAAGGTAACATCGAATAACATTTTACACATCCAAAGATGATCCATTTGGGTACTTAAATTGCCTACCTCGCCTTGCAAGATGGTGATGTCGGTTACAAGAGGCATTTAATTCATGTCTATCCTCGACTTCCTCCCTTTTCAAATTATTTGTAAAGAAGGTTCTCTCAAATTGAATTAGTATGACGATTATTTAATAACTCATTATTGATTTAGACTAGAATATTCAATGTCGATTGATCATCTTCAATTTAATTGATTTATTGTTAATGCAATAAATTCCCAGCTAATTACAAAAAAAATGAGGAGTAATATTATATTTATTCAATATAAGGCATATCACATCATGACAATGTAACAATAATAATTCATGTTAATAATCTAATAAAGAGATGACCAAATTTGAACACAAGGGTTATAATGACAATAACTTGTTGTCATTAATACTTCGGTATCTCAAATGGTTATTTTATAAGTAGAAGGTGGAAATCAAATAATTTAATTCCTAATCCCTTCATAAATAATAATTCATAGTTGACCTATTAAGGCAATAATTTCTAGTTGATCGCTTCAAAAGCAATAAAGAAAAATCATTGCTAACTTCGCCCTCAATCGATGCCATTAATTCCTTTAAACCCCCTTTTTTTTTTCTTTATTTACACAAATTCTAAAGATTAATAAATGATCTAAATAATACGTTTTCCAACAATAGTGACAAGTCATTTACACATTCAAAAGTAGGGTTGTGACACAATTAAACGTTATGAACATAGATATAATTAGAATAGAAAACAGTATGTTAAACTTTACTTGTGGGACTAGTGTATCGTTACAATTGATAAATTTTTAATGTTTGTTTGCAAATTTAGTTAACAAATTCCTAAATCCTTGTACAATCCATTTCCAATTGTCACTTAATTCTAGATAATATTTGCATTCATTTCTATTTTATGTTTTTATCTCTCTTAGTCATGCCTTTTTTCCATTTCTTGTTTGCACGTGTTGTCTCTTGTCTTTCAACAATCTTAACTATCATTCTAGTCAATTAGTTGTTAATTAGGCTTCTAGTTTAGTCTAAAATCTCAATTTGCACTAGTTACCTAGAGACTAAAAGAATCTAAATATTTTTCTTGTCTTTCTTTTAGGTTCTTTCAATTCTAAACAATCCAAAATAAAAGAAGATTTTGGATCTTTGGGAAAATTCAACATTAACTAATTTTATTATACATTTTATATCATAAAATTCATTTAAGTGGGAAATATTCAAATTTATCATAGTATATTAAACTTCATATATATATACAATCAATATTAATGAAAAATGATGTTAAATAAAATAATCTTATATTCAATTAAAAAATATCAAGTTAAAGTATACAAAAATCTCAATCTTAATAATGCATAATCATGTGTTTCTATTACAGAAATAGTCAGTCTATTCATAAAATAAAAAATATTCATAAACTAATGTTCTTGCATATGTGATGAATCAAAAATATTAACCCCTTTGTCATCCTATTACCCTAAACCCTAAACTGATGTCTTAAGGGGTCCTAATATGACATTTCTTAAGGGGACCAAAGAAGTTCTCAAAATTTGGTGAAGTTGCCCAAGGAAACCAAATTTAACAATACTAAGATTGTGCAAGATTATAATATGAATGAGATTTCATGAGAGGTTGGTTAGTCGAAACAAGAGCTATCTCAATCAACTTTTCCACAAGAAAATGTTGTTCACTAACTTGCAAGTCCATTATTCCAAGGGCCACCCAAAATTCATCCTAAACCCTAAACCCTAAACCCTAAAGCATTCATTTTATCCTAGGACCTTAAAATGAAATTTGGTTGCCTTGGGAAACTCCGCCAAATTTTATTCCCTTAAGCCATGCCATTTTGTCCTAGGAACTTACTACATAGATCCCCTTAAGCCATCTTATTACCCTAAACCCTAAACTCTAAACTCTAAACCCTAATCCCTAAAGCTATCATTTTGTCCTAGGACCTTAATGAAATTTGGTTGCCTTGGGAAACTTCACCAAATTTTACTCACTTAAGTCATGTCATTTTGTCCTAGGACCTTACTACATAGATCCCCTTAAGCCATCCTATTACCCTAAACCCTAAACCCTAAACTCTAAACTGTAAACCTTAAAGCATTCATTTTTTCCTAGGACCTTAATGAAATTTGGTTGCCTTGGTAAACTTCACCAAATTTTATTCCCTTAAGCCATGCCATTTTGTATACATATATCCCCTTAAGCCATCCTATATTAATACATAGATCCCCTTAAACCATCCTATATTAATAGTTAATTGTTTTTTCATTCAAGTAACATGCCTTAGACATAGTTGAGGCTTACACATTTTATCATTTGTATTCAATTAGGCCATTTATATTGAATGGTTTAAGGGTATTTCCTAAACATGTATCTTACATTTTGAAATTACAAATCTAATGCAGGTTCACTTATATCTTAGAGATCATGGATCAATTTTATTAATATTCACTTTCCACCTCTACCCACTCCACCTCATAACCCCCCACCTCCACCACCTAAAACCGATGGTGCTTGCTTGCAAGCATGGATCAATGTCGATGTTAGAACCATTCAAGATCAAATCAACATTATTCAAAATGAAGAATGTACTACACCACCTTTGAGGCTTTTTGCATCTAGGATGCAAAATATTGTTGATGTTGTTAGGGCTATGGATGGGGTCTTAGATGAGCATCAACGATGGCTAGAGGAGAGGAGAAAGTCTAATTCTGAAAAGGAAAACACAAAGAAATGAAGAGATGCAGTAGAGAGCCGCAACACTTTATAAATTAAGACAATGATCTTATAGTTATGAATTTATGAATTTGGTTCGATGGATATTTTGTGTGATGAATTTGTGAATTTGGTTGGATGGATATTTTTAGCGATGAATTTATGAATTTGGTTGGATGGATATTTTTAGTGATGAATTTATGAATTTGGTTGGATGGATATTTTTAGTGATGAATTTATGAATTTGGTTGGATGGATTTTCTTATTGTTGAATTTATGAATATAATAACTTATAATGATGAATTTATAATAGTATATATTTTATGACTATCTACTATCATGATTTCTCTTGTTGGAAAAGTGTAATTTATATATGCGTTGACATAAATGAGCTTTTTTGAATGTTTCAAGTTTATTTTTTAGTATGTACATGTATTAAAACTACATAGTTCTAGATCTTAAATTTTGAAATTTGAATGTACACATAGTTTAGTTGAATGATGTATGCATGCATTATGCATCATATTTTTTATTTTAAATGTATGTACATCATAAATTTTGAAATTTGTACATGCACATGCTCAAGTTCAATCAATGTATGTATGTGTATGTATATGTATGCACATCCTATTTAAACAAATTTGCATGTACATTTAAAATTTAACTATTTCTTGTAATTTTGTAAGTTTGTATGTTAATTTTGTATAATTTAATGTAGGTGAACACATATATAGATATCATGGATCAATTTGACATTGATTATATCATCAATCCACCACCTCAACAACCTCCACCTCCACCTCCACCCCCTCCACCTCATATCCCACCTCCACCACCTGTTGGATCAAATGAGGCTCACTTGTAAGCACTTATCAATGAACATGTGACATCCATTTAAAACCAAATCAATGCTATGCAAAATGAGCATTGATTCCACCACATGTGAGACATTTTGCATCTACGATGCAAAACATTATCGATGCCATTAGGACTATCAATTCTGACTTAGATAGGCATTGATGAGATAGAGAGGAGATGAGACAATTTTATGTAGATGGCCTCTCATATAAACAAATTTTAGACCTAAAAATAACAAAATCCCATCTAGCCCCTTATTTTATTGACCCTAATACTTAGTAGCCCATTCTTGCCACTAAATCTAGAATATCCATGAGGTGGTGTATACATCCATAGACGAGTGCACATTTTTGGGATTGATGGTATATGGTATTTGACAATCAACCAATCATTTCAGGGTGTTGGTGGTAGCATGCCACAATAGAGGTTAGGGGCAAGGGTTGATCCCTAATGCCCCATGCATGCACAACCCCTTGTTGCTCCTCTTGGTCCTGCCATTCCTGCACCTGTGCATCAACGTGCAGTGGTATCGACAATAGGATCCCTCAATATGCTCATAGGAGACCTTGATCGACATGCTTCTACGATAGAGGCTAGGGAGCATATAAACCACAATGATGGAGGAGCATTTTATGGAGTTTGTCCTAGTACCACTCCACGAGTGTCGACACCACATGTATGTACTAGTTCTCATCAGATATGCTATGGACCTGATCAGGCCACACCCAGTTTGGGTGGACGTGGAGATTTTGGTGGATCATTTGGTTGCCTCAATTCATTCATAGAATTTCTTACTGTAGAGCATCACCCTAAGGACAATGCAACATAGGTATAAATATGCATCTACATGTTGAATTTATAAGAATTTTAATGAACATATATATAAAAATTGTAATACATTTTAATGTAATCAAACTGTTTGGTGTATAGATGACACTAACGATGGGGCAATCATCTGCACCACAAGTACATATGTCGACACCAGTCCTAGTCGGCAACCCTTATGGGGTATTTTGATTTCAATTTTTTAAATTATATATGAAATAATTTTTAACTTGACTTTTAAATTTATAATTCAATCTTGAACATATGTTTTAAATATTTATGTTGGTTTAGGGGAGTCAATCGACTTCCACATTGATTCCACCCAAGGGGTTGTCAAGCGCTCCTCCACTATTGAGCGTCGCAGATTAGGGGTAGGTATATTTATATTGTAAATTATTTAACTTACATTACTATAGTTACAATTATGAATTTTGAATTCACTATATATCAAATGTGCATGTACACTTGTAAATATTATAAGCATTAAATGTCTATATGTATGTCTAGGTTGATACTATAGTGAGAATGGGCATTAGACAAATATTAGATGTTGCAGCTACTTGTGAGGCCTCTAAATTTTAGGTTGTTTAAAAAATTTTCTACACAAAATGTGCAAACTTGAATATATATATTTTAACCTAATTCAAGTATACATGCTTTAAATTTGATCTTGTAGGACTTTGTTAGTGCAACTTTCTGCCATGACTTGGTCATAGTTACACCTCCAAGAGGACATGCAAAGCAGGCTCTAGATATCATGGTAATTTAATTTTTTGATATTTAAAGTCAATTACAAATTATACATTGTGAATAACTTTAATTAAATTTAAAATTGAATATATATATATATATATATATATATATATATATATATATATATATATATATATATATATATATATATATATATATATATGAGCTCATACATGTGAAATTCTTTTTCTTTCATAGCATGAGACACATCTTGTAGTTGAGCATGTACAAACAGGTCTTGGAGTAGAGGGTGCACAACCTCTTATGGTATAATTTAAATATGATAAATTATAAATTAAATTGAATTAAATCATTTTTAATTGTAGACTTACATCTAATTTCAACTTTCTTTCTCTTGTATATGTAGATTGATTCAGAGAATTTAGAGGTTGGTCCAGGTGCACTAGAGCATCCAAAGCCAAATATGATGGTAATTTAATTTTATGATGAATTATAAATTAAATTGTCATTAAATTATTTTTAATCGTCTTACATATGATTTCATCTTTGTCTTGTACATAGTGTTTTAGGCCATCCGTGTAGTCCGCATGGTGTGAAGAGGTCTCTTGATTATAGAGACGATACATGAACTAAACATGATTTTATGGGTTATATTTGATTATTTCATGGACTACATATTTGGTTTCTCATGGACTTAATATATTGTTTCATGGACTTTATTTCATGGGTTGTACTCTGATGGACTTTATTTCATGCACTTAATATATTGTAAATAATGGACTTTATTATTGTTTAATTTTAATTTACACATGTACATTTATGCATTTTATGTGAAATTTTAATATGTAATTTATAGGAAATATTTGTACTTTTCAAAAGATTCATAGTCAAGACATTAATATAAGACATTAATGTGAACTTAAATATAAATATGAAATTAAAGTTGAAATTAATAAGACATTTTAATATTTGTACTTTATAAATTTAGTGATCCATACATGATATACATTCAATAATTAGTGATAATTAGTCAATGAACTTATTTAATTCACGTCCTAATAGGATGTCTTAAGGGGTCCTCATACATAGGTTATATCTAATAAAATAAGAAAATAAATCATAATCTACAAACAAAAGCAATCCATTTGTATACCACAAAGGATTAAATTTTAAGAAATAAACAATACCATACAAGATTAGAGAACAAAAGCATTAATAAATTCTATAAACTAAACATAAACACCAATCAAAATGCAACAAGTTTTTCCAAAAAAAATTGTTCTATAAGTTTACACCATATTTCCTAGTTCTTTTACAACATAAAATTAAAGAACTTGATTATCCAAAAATAGGCTAAAGTTTTAAAATTAAATTATGTACTCCCATATTTACAAATCATGCAAAGTGCTAGAGAAAACTTAAGAACATAAAAGTCCTCTTGACCTCATGTTCCACAAAAAACACTAATTTACAAGTTGTCAAAACAAATAATAGCATCCAACAAAAATACTATAGCCTTCTTCCTCTAAATCCACCCTTTCTTCTGGTATTGTCTATTGGAATGGGAGTCACAGTGAAAAGAGACAACTAAGTTAATCTACAAGTTTCCATGTATTTGGAATCATCCTAAACCAAATGATTTCAAAATACAAATCGAACAATAGCAAACATCTTCACCTATGGACATCTTAAGGGTATGAAGTTCTTCAAAGTACATGTCTCATATTTAATCAAGCAATTGATATAATTAGCTTAGAATTTAGGATGACTCATCATAACAATCACCTTCTATACAATTTAAATAATTTCAATGTTTATTTAATTCATGTCATAATAGGATGTCTTAAGGGGTCGTAATAGGATGTCTTAAGGGGTCCTAATACGACATCTTAAGGGGATCAAAGAAGAGTATAATTAAGTATAAATATTAAGTGATATAAACAAGTATTAGACTTTAGGGTGACTCATCATAAAAAATGTATAATTAAGTACAATATTTAGGATATGTCCTAATACAATGTCATAAGGGGTCCTAATATGTCTTAAGGGGATCAAAGAAGTTGTCAAAATTTGGTGAAGTTGCTCAAGGCAACCAAATTTAACAGTAATATACATATTGTTTAGTGATTATACAATCAAATTTAAAGTTTCAAAGTAGGAAAACATGCACATTTAACAAACAAAATATATAGAATATTGATTTTGATACATAAAAGTACATAGAGTATAATTGTGTAAGTATGTATGTATATTTGAAACTTGTGCCTGAAATGTAGTAGGTCTTCACGCCACCTGATATCAAAATGGTACAAGCAATATCAATGAAATGATCAAAACATACATATTTTAATTTATATAAAACTATCTATATATACACAACTCAAGTACCTGTATTTAAAAGTATTCCACACATGTGGGTAGGTTGAATCTGCATCCTCTCCTTTTTGTTTCAAAGTATGAGATCAATGTGATGATGGCTTAAGGATACAAAAAAGGATAATAAATCAATTTTAACTATTAATATACAAGCAATATCAATATATAATCAAAACATGTATTTAAATATAAGTTAGCTAATAATTACCTATTTCTACCAAGTATTCCATGTTGTCTAGGTCGAATCTACATGGACTCTCCTTTTTGTGATGATGGCTTAAGGATCTATGAAAGGAAAATTTCAACTAATAACACACTGAGCAATATCAAAACATGTATTTAATCTATTTAAAAGGACAATATAAGACTAAAACTATAGTTACTATATTTACTTATTCCATTGTACCATCTGCATCCTTTGTTTTTTGCAATGCATCTATGATTGTCTCATGCTCTTCCATAGAAATTTTCCATAGCTCTTTATTTGTAGGTCTTCCACGATATTGATCTAGTTTTATATTTTTTTCCACCACCAAATGTGAGTAGTGTATAATCTTTTTATGTGTTTCATAATCTTTGAATGCAAGCATACCATTCTTCCTTATCAGGTATTTTTGTAGCCAAATGCCAACAACCACCACCGATCCTATTGGAAAACATGATAGCCATCATTAAAGAAGTTTTGAAAATTTTCTTAAGGGGATCAAAGAAGTTCTAAAAATTTTCTTAAGGGGATCAAAAACTTGTTATCAAAATTTGCTTAAGGGGATCACTGTACCTGTTGGATAATGATAGCCATCATCATCTTCTCGAGGTTCTATTAACTTATGTTTTGTCTCCACACAACAATCCAACCAATATTTTATTTCCTCTTCATTCCCCTCAGGTGCAACAACATCATACACATGTCCTGGAAACAAAATTTGATTTAATAACTTGTGCGTGTCCATATAATTTGACCAATCTACATACATCCATTCATATGTATATAAATAAATAGTTTAGTATTAAAAAATAACTTAATAAAGTGAAATAAAATGAAATAAATTGAATTAAATTACCTTCTTGTACAAGGTCTGAAACACGGTCATAGTCTTCATATGCAAACACTTGATCATTGTCTTCGATTGTTGTTTCATATTGATCGTGTGCTTGTGCAAGTGTCAACAATCTTTGCATCCACTATTCAACCCATTATGTATTTTTACATGCTTCCCAATCTCCTAAGATACAAAACTGACAAAAGAATGCAAGCTCCCTTGTCCAGATAGTCCATGTTCTTGCATTTGAACTCTTAAATGAATGCCATTTAGTAGATCCACTGATTGTCTCATAGTCAAGTCTAGGTAGAATGTTCTCTTCTTCAACCAACCAAAAGAATCAACGAACTGTAGAGTACTCACTAGAACTAGGTGTAGATAATCTTGTATTGCACCAATCCACAATCCCATGTGCATCTTTAAATTTTACTGCATCCTCAAATTTCAATTGTTCTCTAGCAAGAATTCTCTTAACACACGCACCAGCTCCATCATATTCTCCTTTACCATGCCCAGCTTCAAAAAAACTCCACATATGTTGGACATTAAGTTCCTTGTGAACCCTACTCAACCAATAGAACATTTGAGCATTCTTGAACTACCCCGTACAATTATCTGACCATATGAGATGTTCTATCATCTGGATTCCTCTTTCTCTTAAATTTCTATAAAATATATTGAAACAGTATTGAACAAACTCTGACGAGTATAATCGGTTGTCACTAAAATAGAAATGATACTCCCTCAAAAATTTTCTATCATCCTCCATGCTATCATCTACATGTCTATAAACAATATGGACAAACATAGCCACTTGCACTAAATTATAATACTGTGATTGAATTTCCTCTTGTGGAGCTAGAGTATAGTTTTCCGCAAAATCAACCACTGATAGTATAGTACCAATTGGAAATGTGTTTCTACATGCGTGAAATTGGCCATCAAGCCATCGAGCATATTGAGAGTACATGACATATTTTGGTACAATCTTATTCTTAAATTCACTTATGAATGCATGTACACTAACTTTTTATGTAACTAAATCACAACACTTTCCTATTTTTCCATCTTTTAAAGAATAATCAACATTCTTAAATCTTTTAACATATACTAATTGTTGTCCAAAATCATTATCAACACTTTCATGCATACAAACTCTTAAGAATGAAAGATTTTCACAACTAGTGCATTATCCAGAAATACAAGAACTTAAATAAAACAATTTACCATTAGATCTTTGACAAAACAAACTTGAAATAAAATCCCTTATTGTTTTAGGTGGCATATTAATACCACATTCCTACATAATCATGTTAGTATGCAAAGTACAATGTATATATCGAAAAACATCATAAAAATAACAAAATTGAACATGTGTTTTAGAATAACAAGGTATTCGTTGCTTATTAATTTTTACATACCAGGGTTTACATTTTTCAAAAGACCTTTAAATTATTTTAATATTACTAGGTAACATTAAATCACCACAAAATTTTCTATAAAATTCAATTTGTGTTGTATCTAATAGGTGTTTTGGATGAGGATTGCGAACTTTGAACCATACTCATAGTTTTAAAATATCTCTAGCATTAGATGATACCCTAGTATTATCATGCCAATATTTTTCAATCAAATATTTGATTTGAACATTCAATTTCATGTTAGACCTTGGGAGTCGACCACTAAAACTCCAACATTGGCTAATTGGATCATTTTCTATACTTTCTCTTCTTTTTTTTGCTCTTAGCAATGTTTTAGGATGTATTTGTAGAACTTCACTAATATTGCTTACCATTCTTTTATTCAAAGTTGCTTTATTAACTATAGTAGTTGTTATAACTCTTCTTGATGCATTTTTATCTTTAGATCGATTATTTTTTCCAATAGATTGAATGACACTAGCAATAGTAGACATAGCATACTTTAATGATTGATCTTTTCTTCTTGGTTTAACAAAAAAGCCTAACTTTTTCATTACTTTTCTCATTTTTTGCATTTTCATCAATTACATCATTAGTTGACATTGAAATGCATTTTTTTTGCAATAAAAGATTTTTTTGTATAATCTATTGGCATGTGTTCTTATTTGTCTCCAAGAAATCATACCGGGAGGATTATCCAAAACATCACTTTCAATTTTTTTAAAAAAAAATATATTTTCAACATCACATTCTGGATTTTCATTTTCATTTTCATTTTCATCTTCATTTTCATCAACAAAACGGTTTTCATTTTCATTTCCATCAACAAAATTGTTTTCATTTTCATTTTCAACAAAAGGACCATTCTCATTTTGATTTTCAACAAAATGATCATTCTCATTTTCATTTTCAACAAAATATTTTTTATTTTCATTTTCAACAACATTTAAACGATTTTTATTTTCATTTTCTAATTTATTTTCTACAAATTGTATAAAATTTTCTTCTCTCCAAATATTATCAATGTCAACATCGTTAAGTCTAGCATCTTGTAAAACTTCTACAAACAAACCTTCCATTTCACTAAAATGTGGATTTGAAGACGTACCTAGATTTGTGCTTTTTGAAACATTCTCCATAGCATTGAAAGAAGGATTTGAAGACATATTAGGACTTGTTTTTATAATACAATTTTCCAAATTGACTTCTTGCAAATTAGCATCATCTACAACCATGGTCTCAATGTTTTTATCTTCAATAGTTGTGGAATTGGATGCTTCAACATTATTCATTGATCAAATCCTCATTCTTCTATCTCTTTGCCTTTTTGCTTCTTTATCTTTCCTTGCTTGAATTTCTTCAGGAGTCAATGTCTTCCCATCTTCCCTCTTATTACGAGCTTGTGAACCTGTGATTATAGAATTTTCAAGCACAAATGAATGTCAATAGTGAAATTCTTCCAAAAATTCAATCCAAATTGCAAGTTGAAGACCTGTAAAGACAAAAGTATTCCTCTTTTGTTCCTCCGAACAAATAGAAAACTAACACAATTCCACTTGAAAAACTATTTACATAATGCCTCCTTTCAAAAACTCAATCCAAATTGCAAGTTGAAGACTTGTAAAGAAAAAAGTCTTCCTCTTTTGTTCCTCCAAACTATTAGAAAACTAACACAATTCCACTTAAAAAATTGTTTACATGATGCCTCCATTAAAAAAAATAATCTAAATTGCAAGTTGAAAACTTGTAAAGACAAAATTTGATAGAAACTAGCTCAAATTGTCGCAGTCAGACATACATGTGAAGTTGAAGAAGTCACAGTAAAAGTTTTCCAGTAAATTTTTAAAAAAGGGTTAAAATAGAAACGGGATCTTGTTTCTATGTCAACGGTTCGAACATTTAATATTGCGAAATGGGATCTCGATTTACAAAATGGGGTCCCATTTCTAAAAATTTGAACTTGTGCTTGGTTTGTGGTTGGGTTTTTGGCTTGTATTTTGGTTTGGGAAAACTGTTGGGGATCCAAACCTAGGCCTTCAACCTAGTTTGACTTGCAAGTTGAAGGTCCTGACAATGCCACATAAAAATACTGACTTTGGACATATGGCTGACGACTTTTTTGTAGATATTTTGACAAAATTAAAACCCCTTAGAGATGAGATAGTGCAAATTCCAAATATGTAATTTTTTTTACAATTAGATTTTTTTTTTCTATTTTTCAATTAATTTTTGATGAAACAGGTCCATAAACTTGAAATATCAGGGTTTTTTAGTATTTTAATAACCTTTTATTAAAATATTTTTTTTGTAAAACGAATTGCATGAAAATGTACTTTAGAAAATTCTTTTTCAATCAAAAAAAATAAAAAAATGATAAGTTTAGGTCATCTTATGCATGATGTACACAACGATTTTTCAAAACAACAAATATGGCTAGTAAAAATTTAACAAAAAATTACAAAAAAATATCGAAAATGTGCTTCAGTGAGTTACAAATCTTTTCCCAAAAGGATTTAGAAAAATACGATAATTTAGGTCAAAATATGGATGATGTACATGTGCATGGTATGGTTAAAAAAAAGTGACTTTTAAACAATGGTTTTTAGAAATGCCTATTGAAAATCAATTTGTAGCATCTGTGTATTGAAATAAATTACATATTTGGAAACTAGACTCTGAGTACTACATTTTCTGATTAGTGACTTTTTCCAAGATTCCATCTCTAAGTGCTTCAAATTTTAAGGTCAAATGTGTCAAATTTTGAAAATCAGGGAAAACACTTCCACTTTTTGGCCAAAAAGTGGACTCAACTTCTTGCCAACACCCTATTTAGCAATGAAGTCTTCAATATTAAAATTAGGTCAGTACCCATAAACAAGAGAGTCTTTCACCCATTACATGAAATGAACATGTTCATTGCCTCTATTATGGAATTTCGTAATAAAGAATTAATCATCAATATGACCAAACAACTCATGAATTTTACCCATCATTTAAAAAAAAAAAATTCATTGATTCTATGATTAAAATAATGGATACAAATGACAAGGCACTTTCCAATAATATAATCAATGCTATCATCTTTAATGTTTTTGATGTGATCACGATCCTTCCACTTTGTAATTTTCACAATTCCTCACACAAAGGCATCCAAAATTGTTCAACACTTGTCAATATCAAAAATAAAATTGAAGGGCCCCAACTGACATTGCAAATATATTTTTTCTATTATTCTTGAAATAGATTGGAGGGGTATGTTTTTTTATATGATTTGTAGCTCATAGGGTTTTTCAAAATATTAAATAGCATGTGGAGTATGCACACGATTTGCACTTTTTTCTTTCAATTCACCTTTACATATGCAAACAGAAGCAACAAAAAATATTTGGTAAATGATAATTTTAATTCCTTTAAAAAAATATATGTAATATGAGTTGCAAAGTCATTTTCTTTGAAGGCACTAAGACTTAAATGTTAAAAGAAACATAAGGCCTTCTCCCGTAATAACGTTTGTTTCCTTAAGTTGGTGTCAACTCAGCAACATTCCTATAACAAGAAGAAAAAAGTAAATGAAAAGACGGTGGAGCGTATCAAATGTCAGATGGAAGATTTGAGAAAAATTTATGAGGGGGCAGAAAGAGATTATTTTCTTGCAAGTTAAGACACAGGGTTTACTCTATGGAAACGGTTGGAGTAAATCGATTGAAAAATGGGTGGGTAACTTATCTGTCATGCCACCGCTCGAAGTTACTAGCTCTCCATTTTTTTTAATGCTGGCAGGATCATGAATGGGAATTTCACGATCAGAGGTCAATCTTACATGTCAGATAGCAATCAATACTTTTGGTGCCTAAACTATTAATGGTGCAAGGGTGGATTAGTATTAACGGGAAGTCTATTGTGATAATACAGTGCATCTCCTAAACTACGAGTTCGCTAAACTCTTACCACTGAGGGAGCTGACTTAATAAGTATTTATTTTATTTTATCTTTACCTATTTTGCAGACGTTGAAGGTAGGTGGTGGTGATGTGGAGGATTCAACCCTCTTTTACATAGTAGGGGCGATTTATGGCTATGCTCAATGAGGTGACATGAATACAGCCGTGGCCACCATTATTTGTTATCAAGAATATCAAACATATTCTTTCAGCTACATTTTTTTTTTCTATTGTATCCTCTCTTTTTATATCTACGTTGTTATTTTGTGCAGGTCCGGGAGTTTCACCTCTAGATAGGGTTCGATCAATGGTTAAATTTATTGTTCTTTTGCCGTGTTTAACACGGTTTACAGTTTAGGATTTACGGTTTATAACAATCCCTTTTATGAACGTAGGCTTACAAGAAATGCAAGATGTCACTCTACGAATAATCACATCCCCTTTGTTTTTACTTTATCTTTATTGTGTTGCAGATTTTCTTTTCACAACATTTGTATAGGAAAAATAGGGAGTAGGGAGAGCACAATTCAATCCTTATTATTCTTCATATTAGATTTCATGTGGGTTCACACCGCAACTTCTTTCTTTGAAAAGATCTACTGAGCAATAGTTCCATTTTCATTGTTATCTCTTATTTGATTTCTACATTTTATCATGGTTTTATAACAAAAACAGAAGCATACTTTTATGCAGAACTAAAGAAATCTCTCTCTTCTTTGCTCAGCCTCCCGTAAGCATTATTCACAGATTCAACCTTTCTAGATATATGCAAAATACATTCAGTAGTAGTATACACATAGAACAAAGGGAAACATGCTCTCTTATCATGGTTTGATATGTTAACCATAGAAATATACCCATGTGAGATAGCAACGAAATGACAATTCAAATCTCAATATTCCTACTATATGCACACATATACATACATTTAGATGCATAGAATGATTCCCCTCCTCTTCTTTTTATTTCTGAAAAACATTCCCTTCCTGGATACAATAAAACCATACACAAAATTCTACTCACGTTCCTTTCATATTTGTACACAACATCCCAGGGACTATTTTAAATTGGACTACTTCCTTTACAACAATATACAATGATCATTTAGGCACATTTTATCCTTACAAAAATCTACTTATTTTCATTTGGCTTTGTACTTAAGTAACGAATACAAAATGGAAGAATAACTTAGTTTAAACATAGTGTTATTTCCCTTACAGAGATGAGGAAAAGAAAGCATATCAAGTTACACATATTTCTGCAACATCACTCTTTTTCTTTTCTTTGACAGCCTCTCAAACTTAACATTCAACCACAACAGATTTCTTTTGAGAGGATCACATTTATCCCTTTCGTTTTCCTTTGCAAGGAGAATACAACTACTCTCAACTATTAAGCTCTCAAAAACCTACAAGAAAACACAAAAAAATTCTTTCCATGGGCAATAGGGAGTGCTCACCTCGCAATCTTGGGTTGGAAATCCAACCACCCCCTGAGCTAGGAGATAACCAAGCTACCGGGTACACACAACAATAGAACAAGCCATTCCCAACCACAACACTCAAACAAAATACTCCCAACCAAGATTTACACATTTACATAGGGATTATTCAAGAATCCAAAGATGGGGATAGAGGTGGACATCACTTCTATATGGGGAAACCTACTAGCAAGTATAAATAGCCAAGAACACATTTTTTCTTCTTCTCTAATCCACCCATTCATCAAAGCTCTTCATATCATGCATCCTCCATACAAAAATATTCCAATACATCATAACATCATGAAACAAATTTGGGTACTCATACCCCTTCTTTTGCCTCTCCTTCTCAAAGGAGGAACAATCTCCCCATAGAGGTTCCTACTCATTCCTATCCTCCACAAGGGTGCTCTTCCCACATTGGGTGAGTTTATCTTATACAATCCCAAACCAAACACATGGAAATTGCAAAGGAACATACAATGAACAAACATTCCACATAAACCATCTTCTCACATTTCCAAACAAGAGATAAAAAAAAAAAAGTATACATAAGGGTAGAATAAAACCTACTTCAAATCCAAACCAACAAAGAAGGAGGGTTGAAGATGAACTCCAAATCTCTACTCCTCCAAGCCCAAGCCAAATTTTCCTTCCCCAAAGCAATTCAAGCAGCAAACAAAGAAAAAACCTCCCCATTTGGCTTTCCAAAGGGTTGAAATAGGAGTTAAGGGATGGAAACCCCTGGAAGAGAGAGTGACACATGTCAACCTCCTATTCACTCCTATGGACACACCTCCCCACAAGTTCTCACACATGTGAGAAATTTTGGGGAAATGAAAGGCCAAAGAGTGATCAACACTCAACAAAGGCCTTCAAATCTCATAAATAAGATTTTGGAGCCAACACTCCAATCCCATCCCCCAAAATCCGTCACCCCTCTTAATGGTCAATTAAGAGGGGTCACAACTTTCAATTTTTAAAAGTTATGGGTTTGATTTGATCCCTAACCCATAGGTGACCATCCTAGTTAAGGGCCAATTAACTCAATTTAAGGACTAATTCAAACTTTTTAAACCCTCAAAAAGAAATCAAAATTCAACCATAATAAAAGAATTTCCAAAATGCCCCAAAACCCTCATCAAAAGTTTAATTGACTTTAAAACATAGCCACGAGATTCAACATTAAATCTTTTTAATCACAAAATAAAATACAACACAAGAGGCTATGGCCCATTTTCCAAATGGTTCATAGTAGGTTTCACTTGGCTAACACAATCGGGTACCCTTGGTTACCTCCAATTCCCATTGGCCATGGGTGTGTACCTGCACACTCAATTTCCATTTGTCAATATATCTAATGTGAGATAATCTACAATTTAAAACAACAATTCCATATACATATAAATAACACAATCAATTCTTGAATCAATAAGTTCAACATCCATAATTATTCTTTATCTGACAACAACATATTATATCAATTCATGACTACCCATGATATTATAAAGAAATCACATATTCACCAAATTCAATTTTAACATCTCATCAATTATTTATCATAACCACTTATCTATTCCTGCCAAGATAATCAGATCAACATGGGAATATCCAATAAAGAAAGCATAATGTGCATATAATCATCATAAGCATCATTAATGTAAAACAAGCATAACATGAAATGTCTATGATCATCCAAAATAGTCCAAAAAATATAGAGTATCAACAATGTTTGGGTCAAAACATTGCCACATAGGGTGTATTAGACAGTAGGCTTCACATATCCATATGATCGAGATTAAAATAATGTGATACTAATGTTGGTTTAAGAGCGGGCCTCACAGTTTCTACAAGGCTAGCCTAGCACAACGACAATACATGCAAGTCTAACATTTCTTTATGCATATGTATTTTTGTACTCTAAGTTACATTTTAATTTGATAACAATTATTGAAGTTTCTTCTATCTACCTAAGTAGTGCTTGCTAAACCCTATCAATTTCAACTGAGAACCCTATCAATTTCTACTGAGACATTAATATGATTACAACTAACAAAATCAATTTTATTACACCTAGCAAAACCAATTTTAACTCTCTTATACCCTAGTTATCTATTGAGTTATTCAATAACAGCCATGGAGGCTTGATAATCTCTATGAAGTCAACCTATGGCAAGATTGCAAAAGCAGTAGTCATCATTGAGGATCGTGATTAAAAGGTAAAGCAAATTTTTAGGTCTCAGTCTAGCCAATGCACCAGGTTTCTGAAGTAGGTTCTTCTAGGTGGAAAACAATTGAAAGTTGTCATCATTGGACAAGGCATGTTTTTTATTTCCAATTTTCAATGGAGCATAGCTGAAAGCTATAATTTATTTCATTTCCTGCTAATTTAACTGAGCATGTTTTCGAATTCAATTTTTCAAATGGAACATAGTTCAAGACCCACGTCATCGGCACCTTCCCCCAGGCTATTAGCACTTCCAAAGATTTACTTGAGACTACAATTACTACTGTAACAACATTTCCAAGTCAAGCCATGCAGTTCCCATTTCTTTGAAGATTGGATCAGATCACTTTTGTCTACAAACAAGATGCTTATGAGGCCTGGTATTGTCCACCAACAATACAATGAAAATAAAGGATGTTATTGCAGTCATAAGCATGGGATTGGGGCAAGAGAAGGGGACTCACAATTTTGAAAGCCCCAGTTAGATTCTGCTTAGGGAAATGCAATTCTAGCTAGATTATTGTCCTCCACTTTTGTTTTTCTACTTATAGGAATCGTCATTCACCTTGCAGTAGGTTTTTTTGGTAGAATATATATTAGTTTCCCTAATATGGATAAGACAGTTCTACAAAGGAAATCTTGTTAATCACTTCAATAGTCCATCAACCCTACTCTAGTTTCTAAGAAGAAATTTTAAGTGCGTGGAACTACAGTGGCAAAGATCATTTTAAATGGGCAAAGAAAAGAAAATGCATAATTACACTTGTTGACTATCAAAAGCAAGTATTATTTGAAGATTAAAATGGACAAGAATATTTACAATTTGTATGCAGATAGGTGCTTACATGCAGTCATATTAGCATAATCATTTTGAGGATCAGATAGAAACTATATTTATGTTGTGATTGGGACTGAAAAAGTTGGTAAAAATGGTAGTGGTTACTGGTTAATGCCTTTTGTACACGGTAATGTGTTTACATGTTATGTAATTTTCTTGTAAATGGCCATGTTAATGATACATATATGTAAATTCTGCTGATGTGTATGTATATGTAGATATACTGCTGAACAGACACATGATAGGCTTGTTGCATATCATATGCTGATACCTGATATGTAAAAATGATGTAATTTTCGTTGCTTACTCTATATTCGATATAAAAGTAAAGCAAGTTCAAAATGTATTTTGCCACTTGGCAATTGTAGTAGACCTTGATATTAACATTTTGATATGCTGGCCAAATTTACAACATTGAAGATATTAACATTTTGAAAGCCACATCAAGCAAAATAAGTAACCTTATATTCGACTATGTAAATAGCAGAAATCAATTTTAGCCAACAATGACTATAAAGCATTTAGAGAGCTATCTTTTACTATTAAATAAGAATGCAAAAATGTGTAGACATGAAAACACAAATATATTCTCTCCAATAAGCACATTAGCCAATGGCTGCACCATAAATCAAACTCCAAATCAGTCAATATGCTTACAACATTAAACATGTTTTCACCATAACTGCTTGTAAATGTAGCAATTCTGTCAAGCCCACTGCCATTCACCAAACCATTAATTATAGGCCATGTGATTTCAAGATCAAATCATGTAGAAGAGTGATGTTGGTACTTGGGAGGCATCTAATCCTAGAAGAATTGAAATGTTCTAGTTATTTGAGTTCAATTGAATTGTAAATACATTTTTCATGTCAAGAATCAAATAAATATAAATATGGGTGTGTCTAAGCATATTGACAAACATTGAATAAAAAATGTATTCTTTCAAAGTCTTATCTCTTTTTAAGAGTTTATTTTGTTACGTAAATCATCATTATTTAAAAGTATTTGCTATTGTCTGCTATACTTGTCCATGAGTGAAAATATGCATTGTATCCATTATTAAAATAAGTGATAAAATAATCTATTAAATCAATTCAAAGTTGTTTAGATGTATATTGGAAATGTAGCAATACATGAACTACATAAAAAAATGTGATCCCCCATTTATAATAGAATGAACTAATTCAATAGTAATTGTCATGTGTACAAGATTCATTTATTGTATTGAAATGCATTTCTTCTTGTCATCTATAATGCTCCACCAAGATCAAATCTCACAAAGTCTTTTATTTTTTGAATAAATGTTCCTTTTCTAATTATTAGCAAGCACTTATTGCACAAAAATGCACCTATATCTACAATATAGTGAATATATTTAAGCTTTATGCACAAGTGTTGGTAGATGTCTTTTGACATTAATTATAAGAGTTAATTAATGTGATGTATCAGAAACCCAAATTAACTAAATTCAGCAAAGCCATAAAAATCATTTTTCCAGAAACTTGATTGCTTTTACTTCCATAAAGATTGTGCATAAATTAATCGTCACAACCATAAAACTACATAAACTCATAAAATGTGTTTATCTAAACAAACTTAACACTGCATATTAACACTGCATAAATTCTAAAGAAAATAAGTAATTCTGATCTACAAAAATAGGAATTAAATTTCAGCAACAAAATAAACCATCACACCTTATATATTTAAGAATGAATGCCTTTAATCTATAGGACTAGTGTTAGTGTTGTTGCAGGTACAGGGTGGACAAAAAAAAATATAAAACGATATAAAGAAACTAACATATCCTATGGACTACATTTGACACCTTACATGATTTTATATTGTCATGTGCATACAACATAGACACTATGGGATGGTATCTACAAATCATCATAGGATAGTGGTAAAAACATGGCATTAATCTAGAGCCTTGAGTTGCTGTAGATAGTGGTGAAAACATGACATGATTTACTATTTTGAATTGGATTTATATTTAGAATTGAAGCCTGTTACATGCAGATTTAATATTTTAGTATGAAACTTTAGATGGTATTCTACAAGTAAATCAATACGAATACTTCCCTGATATGTGTTGTTACAAAAATAAGCAGTAGCAGTGTATAAAAGAAGCATACCATGAGACCATAAGTGAAAACTTGGATACAACAAGTTGCAAGTTGCCCAAATGTCAACAAAACATCTGTGTGAACAAGTTGCCATAGCTTCTTGGATTCCAGTAACACTGCATCTCACATCTTCTTTGCCCATGACTGATTGCTATTACATAAAATCAATTCCAATCTATTAATGTCATCTAAAAGATGACCATTAGGAGCCACAATTAACAAAGGCTGCTGCATTTCAGGTTCCATCTTAAAAGATACATAAAAATACAAAAAAAAAACATTAAACAACCATAACCTAGAGAAAATCTCTGAACTCCAGATAATTGAATGAAGTTAGCAGCAAGAATGCATTATATGGAGAAAAAAGGAAACGGCTAATTCTTCTATAATACAATTGATTTCAACATGAGAATTTTTAAATGCCTCTTTAACCTTCCACCTGATCAACATGGAGACAATGGAAAAATAATAAAATCAGGGAGCTTATCAAATAATTAGCGTGCAAACATCTGCTTATTGAAATATTGGATCGCATAAAACTTACCTTCCCCTGTTTCTCAATGTGGCTAACTTGTTGTGGTGACCGAAGGCTCTCTTTGAAATGTCCTTTCCCTAATCTCTCAGCAGATCATGCATTCTCAAACACTTTTTCCAAACTACCCACCCCACTCCATTCCACACTATGATGGCCGAATACTTTTCTCTTCCTATAAAGAAAGACATATCTAAAAATATATACTTCTCTTCCTCATCTACTACATCAAAGCTCACTATACGAATGTTTTTAATGTCTTTATGCAAGTGTGTATATATAGGGAAAGACGGGGGAAATTCTTTGCAATCCATTATCTGGAGAAAAAAGCAAACGGCTAGCATCAGAAAAAAGTAAACAGTTAGCATGAGAAAATAGCAAACGGTTGGTATCAGGAAAAAACAATGGATGGCATTTCAAAAAATCAAATAGCTGGCCACGTCATTCTCTTCTTGCACCTTCCACATCTCCATCGTTGATTACTTCAGCTTTTTATGTTTGTAACCCTATTCATGTGTTAAATAATATTTGAGTTGTATGCTTTTTTCAAATGCCAGCCGTTTGTTTTTTTTCTGATGCCATCCAGAGTTTAACCCTTAAATAAGAAACAGTTAATGAAATTCAATTCCTCCTTGAGAAGAGCTATACTATGGAAGTGGATAAAGGAGTTGGGTTTAGGTTTACCTGATGGCTGAGGCTCAATATTCCAACGAAAGAAAAGCAAACGGCCAGCATGTGAAAAAAGCAAACTACTCAAATTTTATTTCAACACATGAATAGGGTTAGAAACATAAAAAGCTGAAGTAATCAGCGACGGAGATGTGGAAGATGCAAGAAGAGAATGACGTGGCAACTACAGGTGCAACTATTTGATTTTTTTAAATGCCATCCGTTTGCTTTTTTCTGTTGCTAACCGTTTGCTTTTTTCCTCATGCTAGCCGTTTGCTTTTTTCTCCAGATAATGCATTGGAAAGAATTCCTCCTATCTTTACCTATATATACGCATTTGCACAAAGACATTAAAAGCATTCTTATAGTGAGCTTTGGCGCAATGGATGATGAAGAGAAGTATATATTTTTAGATAAGTCTTGTTTCTTTATAGGGAGAGAAAAGTATTCAGCCATTATGGTGTGGAATGAGTTCAGATGGAGTGGGGTGGGTAGTTTGGAAAAAGTGCTTGAGAATGCATGATCTGCTGAGAGATTAGGGAAAGAACATTTCAAAGACAGCCTTCGGTCACCACAGCAAATTAGCCACATTGAGAAACAGGGGAAGGTAAGTTTTACGTGATCCAATATTTCAATAAGCAGATGTTTGCATGCTAATTATTTGATAAGCTCGCTGATTTTATTTATTTTCCATTGTCTCCATGCTGATCAGGTTAAAATAGGCATTTAAAAATTCTCAATGTTGAAATCAATTGTATTACAGAAGATTTAGCCGTTTTCTTTTTTCTCCAGATAATGCATTCCTGCTGCTAACTTCATTCAATTCTCTAGAGTTCAGAGATTTTCTCTAGGTTATGGTTGTTTAATGTTCTTTTTATGTAGCTTTAAGATGTAACCTAAAGTGCAACAACCTTTGTTAGCTGTGGCTCCTATCGCTACTAATGGTCATCTTGTAGATGACATTAATAGATTGGAATTGATTTTATGTAGTACCAATCAGTCATGGGAAAAGAAGATGGTAGATGCAATGTTATTGGAATCCAAGAAGCTATGCCAACTTGTCCGCATAGATGTTTTGTGGACATTTGGGCAACCTGCAACTTGCTGCACCCTCATACAGGTATCCGAGTTTTTGCTTATGGTCTCATGGTGTGTTTCCTATATGCACTGATATTCACAAGCAGTTATGGTGAAAACATGTTTAATGCTGTAAGCATATTGACTGATTTGGAGTTTGATTTATGGTGCGGTCATTGGCTGATGTGCTTGTTGGAGAGAATATATTTGTGATTTCATGTCCACACACATTTTTTCATTCTTATTTGAAGTAAAATATAACTCTCTAAATGCTTTATAGTCATTTATAGCTAAAATTGATTTGTGCTATTTACATAGCAGAATACAAGGTTACTTATTTTTCTTGACGTGGCTTTCAAATATCTTCAATATTGTAAATTCGGCCAGCCTGTCAAAATGTTAATATCAAGGTCTACTAGAACTGCACCTCCTCCTCTTTCTGGTTCTGCTGGTATGATGATAAATCTATTTTTTGAGTTATATAATATCAGATTTATAATGTTCTTATCATACAGATGCATGTTTTTTCATTTTATCTGTTTTGTCATTCAACTTGCTTTGTTAATATTCTGATATATGGTAGGTTTTATTAATGGCTACAATTGGCTTGTTTAATAGCACACAGTTTATTATTTGGATGTTGGTTCATCTATTTGGTTGTTTTTTCCCTATTTTTGAGGTTCTGTTTGTATTTATATATAGAGTGATTCTAGGAACACCTGGCAAGGCACATATTGATTGCAGTACTCTAAATGCAAGTAGTTTCAATCGCTTGGAGAAAATTATATTGACTTTATTCTGGGATACAGACTCATTGTGTTTCCTTTTCAGAAATTGTTTGAACTTTGGATATAGTTTTTTATCAAATATGAGATTAAAAAGCATTGTTATGAGTTTTGTCCTTTAGTTTTTTAGTTTTCTTACATGTTTTATTGACTTAGGGTTTCAATATTTTGATGGCAAGAGAAACAAATGTAGCAAAAAGAGGTTATCCGTTATAATAGTTAGAGCTATGCTTGTCTGAAATCAAAGACATGAGTTACAACTTTTTATAATTAGCGAGAAATTAGTATTTTTAGTTTATACAACTGAATGGGGTATTATGAACTATGATATGTGATTTGTGAGTAAATATTTTTCCAGTAGTTTATGGATTAATTTTATCCATAATTATGTGCAGTTATATTGTCAGATTTGTAGGTATTGTAATTTTTAGATATAGCAACAGGAAAGGTATTGATTTTACTTTAATTAATGTGGAAAATGAGAAGTCCAGCAGGCTTGGTGGAGTGGTAAGGTCCATATTGATTACTAGGGTTCAAAAGCAGCTGGACAAGGCCCCTGTGTTAAATTGGTTATGTTAATGGAGGCCATTTACACTTGTCTCCTTGAGCATGTTGCTAGATGGAAGTGCAGCAGTTTTTGGGGTAGTTTGCCTCCACAACAGAACAAGATCCGGTTAGAATCCAATATCTTAGATAAAGGGGTTCAAAATCAAAAATGGAAAATGATCTAACATTCTAAAATTTGAATGAGAGGACAAGGAAAATAAAAATACCATCCAAGATAGAAAATAATAGTAGCAGCATGACAATAAAGGTCATTGTTTTAGAACACAGAAAATAGACAATGAGTAAAACCGCATAAACAGTCAAAGTATGACATTGCCATGAAACTTAGGAGGTGCTGGTTAAAATAGGTTGATCTTTTGTCTTGTTTTAACTGTCCCTCCCTTATCTTTTCTAAATATTAGGTGATATGAGGGCTTTGTGACCTTAGCAAGGCTACCTTTCGTCTGTTAAGGTTTTCTGAAATTTTGATTTGTTTTGCCTCAACTGGACAGATGGGGTCAACAGTCCAGATTAACAACCGTCAAAACAAAAGTTTCTTTTCTCTTCAATCTTCCTGACTTATTTTTGGGATGGGTTAACTGCCAAGTGACATTGAAACTAGATCTCATGGATACTTTTTATAGTTGTGTTGATGACCTTATACTCCTGACATAACATCTAAAAAGGTTGATCCTATTTTGGGATGTGGAATAGGTCTTGTTGAGAAGCCAAATTTTGTAGTTGTAGATGTTGGTTTTGGTTGATTTATTGTTAGATGCTAAACTCTTGAAAAGCTAAATCCACTTTTTCTTCAAATTGTTCCAGAAAAACAAATGTTTTCATAGAAGGTGGTTATAGCTTGAAATTTAATCATATGTGATTAAGTTTCCTGGATAACTAAATTTTTTGGGTCGCTGACTTGTTTAATGTGGGTGGGGCAAGAGAATAGTTAAAAGAAGTTGGGCACTGAGTAGATTGATCGGGTTGTTTAATACAAGACCTCTCATAGCAAGAGCAAAAAGTCTAATATATCCTACAAAAAGAACTTAAAAAACCAACTCGATTGAAGTTTATGGTTGATGTCAAAGTATTTAATTCTATCTTTCTCTAGCAACTTGCAGGCATAAAGCTAAGCAGCAAGCAGCAACCTCTACAGTTGCCATTGTAATTACCCAAACTCTGGCACGAACATCTTATTCTCGTATGTCAGCTAAAGTGAGTCTGCCCTTGAAGGTCCAATTAGATCCTTTGCCTCAGTTCTCAGCACTCAGTTCAAATCTCAGCCAATAAATCATGTAGGAAATCAAAAAAGGAGCTTGCATTTTTGCAGATCCTGCAGAAAAGTAGAGTGTTCTGAGATGATGAAAAATGCATAACTTGCACTTTTTCCTTATGTTTTGGACTCCCTTTTTACATGTTTGTCCCTAATGCAATGACTCATGCAAAAAAAAAGAATGGTATTCTTATGTAGAAGTTGACAAATAACCTGATCCTAACTTGATTTCATCTTCACACATTCCAAGGCTTGTCCTCTGTTTTACAGTTATCCATGATATGTGGTATGTGAAAGTGAGATAGTGGAACAATATAGTCTTGCCTCATTGTCTTGTACTCATTTTAATATAGGTTCTTTGAACACATCCACTTTCTACTACATGAAGATACTTAATGATCATGATCTAATGAGAGTTGATGTGTTATATTTGCAAGAAACTAGAACAAATGCACTTGATCAAATAACACTATTATGTGTAACATTCCATTTCTATTTTGCACTAAACATTCATAGAATTTTTAAATGCTTAAGAAAAATAATATAGTCTTGCCTCATTGTCCATGATATGTGGTATGTGAAAGTGAGATAGTGGAACAATATAGTCTTGCCTCATTGTCTTGTACTCATTTTAATATAGGTTCTTTGAACACATCCACTTTCTACTACATGAAGGTACTTAATGATCATGATCTAATGAGAGTTGATGTGTTATATTTGCAAGAAACCAGAACAAATGCACTTGATCAAATAACACTATTATGTGTAACATTCCATTTCTATTTTGCACTAAACATTCATAAAAAATTTAAATGCTTAAGAAAAACAACAATTTGATAAAATTAAAACATTTGCAACATAATATTTAGTAATTCTCACTTTTGACATTTTGTACTTTAGCAATGAAGATACACACTAATTGTTTTCATTCAGTTGATCATATTGAGGAATCTTCTTCCAATATTGGTTGACTCATTCCTCAAACTCCCTTATGGGTTCAAGTTTCTCCTTCTAAATTTGGGAAAATTGAGATAATAGTGTGTATATTTCAACTATAGGTTCAAATATTGGAAGAAACTTCCCTTTTGGTTTGGCCCAATTTGTAATACATCCATCTTTCAAAGTCTAAAACCATTCCTCAACATGTCCAATAAGTATTTCTACAAGAATTGCACAAACACATCTTCTTCATGAACTCCTAGAATTCCACAAGTGATAGTGAATGCTTGGATAATGACTATCGAGATCCTATGAATTTTCACCAACAAACTTGGGGAAAAATTTCCTTGACCCAAGTAAGGCTATGTATTGAGCCAATGTTGATGGTCAAAAGTGAGTCCTGATTAGATGAGATGAAATTAGTGCCATGATGCATGTCAAAAAATAGTGACAACAGGTCTATCACTTGTACAAAGTTGCCAACCACCATTTCCCTTTGTTGTCCTTTCCATATTACTCCAAGTCTTGATATTTTCCTTATCTTGATTTTTATTTATTTCTCCAAATATTCCTACCATATCATTTCATGATGCTTGAGATTTGACCATGTAAATTTCATATTCTTTTCCTCTTTCATAGTTTTCCATTTAAATAAACTTATGCATGTCATTTAACCATTATAAATTGACTCCTTTGGCTTAGACTACCCACATAATTTGACAATTCAACCTTTATTATGTCATTCCTTCCTTGTAATGCCCTAATCACCCTTTATTTTATTAACTAGGGTTAAAATTTATTTTCCTCTTGTTAAATAGATGATAAATCACCTTCTAAAAATCCCTCCCAACCCTCTTTCTTCATTTTTTTAATTTACAACTATTTTTCTATGTTCATGCCCCCAAAATTATTCTAGCAAGCTCTTCCACCTATCTTTGTAGCAATTGCATAATTTTGTTCCTTTGTGCATAGAATCCACATACTCCTTCGATCTTTCTTAAACATATAACTTGTACCTAAATTCTCAACAAATCATATCAATGACTCTTAGCTTATTAAAATTTATATTTTAGACAACCTAACAACAACGATAATTATAATATAATATTATAGTTGTAGTATTGGCATTGGAAGTGTATCTAATACAATATACACACTACTCTTATGATGGTTTTTATTTCTTTCTCGCCTCTTGGGAACCTAACAAATCCACTTTTGATAACCAAACCTTGACAATGGGCCCATCTCAAAATCTACCTATTCCCAAGAAAAAGAATAAGGAGGATTTGGTAAGAAACTTTTGTGACTTTGTGAACAAATCAGCTTTTACCTTGACCCCTTTGAACTTTGATACTTCTAATGATGACATGCCCTTAGTATATCCCCAGCTTATTGATTGGGATCAACAAGACACCCTTGTGTTAGATATATTTGAGAATGACGAAGCAATAGTTGAGTTCATGGGACTACGAGAAGGAATACCTAGTGGTGACCATAAGGCTAGATTTACCATAGACTTGGATAACATGGCTCATTTTGGCGAGTATGTTCAACCCTCCAATCGCAAAAGTAGAAACAATAAGAAAAACAATGAAAAAAAAAAGACGAGTCCCTAGGTGAAAACCAAAAGGTGCCTTTGGACAATGAAAAAGCAAAAAATAAGGATGCATCCAAGGATGAAAACCTCTCAGAGGCACCCAAGGATGGAGGGTTGAAAATTCTACCCATTGCTTAGGAAAATTCACCAATGTTAGTTGAAGAATCTGTGGAGATCAACATAGGCACTGAAGATAATCCCCAGCTAATCTATTTTGTAGTGTCTTTGATAGAAATAGAGCAACTTGAATTCGTAACTTCTTCACACAAAGACATATCAACTTTCCATGGTCATATGCCAACATGCATGGACTAGATCTTGACCTGGTATTACATCATTTTCCATTACAACTAGGTGCTAAACCCGTGAAGCAGAAATTAAGAAAAATGCACCCACAAATTGCTTTATTAGTCAAAGCTAAACTAAAGAAACTATTGGATGTTGGCTTTATCAGATCAATTGACTATGCAGAATGGATTTCCAATCTTGTACCAGTGACAAAACCAATAGGGGGCATCCGCATCTGTATAGATTTCTGAGATATAAACAAAGCGTGTCCTAAAGATGACTTTCCTCTACCAAATATTGACATGATTGTGGACCTAACAACATGATATGAAATGTTATCCCTTATGTATGGTTTCTCGGGATATAATCAAATTAGAATTGCACTTGAAGACCAAAATAAGACAATTTTCACTTGTCCATGGGGAACTTATTGTTGGAACGTCATGCCCTTTGGACTTAAAAATTCTGGAGCAACATATCAATGTGCCATGACAACTATTTTCCATGATCTCATACACACTCTCATGGAAGACTATGTGGATGTTCTGATAGCTAAATAATTGACAAGGGACGATCACTTATGGGTTCTAGATAAGATTTTTCAAAGACTAGAAGAATACAAAGTGAGGCTAAATCCTAAAAAATGTGTATTTGGCGTGCAATCAGGAAAACTTCCAGGATACATTATTTCTAGACAAGGCATTGAAGTGGGCATGCCTCCACTGGCTAATATAAGTCAACTATAGACACTACAAGGGAGATTACAATCTATCAGACAATTCATAGTACAGTTAGTAGACAAGATACATCCCTTCCAACATCTACTCAGGAAAGGGGTACCGTTTGTATGGACAAGTAAATACCAAGAAGCTTTTCAACATATCAAGGATTGCCTACTCACACCACCAGTGTTAATGCCACATACTAATGGATGACCTTTGATACTCTACATTTCAGCAACCACATCAGCGCTAGGAGCCTTACTTGCACAAAATGACAATGAGGGAAAGAGCAGTCTATTATATTAGCCGCACTTTGGTAGGTTATGAGCTAAATTATAGTACCATAGAACGTGCTTGTCTTGTAGTAGTTTTTGCTACTCAAAAACTTAGGCACTACATGTTAAACCACCAAACAATGTTGGTTGCAAAGATAGATCCTTTGAAGTATCTCCTTAGTAAAGCAACATTAACAGGATGATTGGGTAATGGTACTCAGTGAATACGATATCCAGTATGTACAAAGAAAAGCTATAAAAGGACAAGTTATTGCTGACCAGCTGGAAGATGCACCGATTAAGGCAGATCATCCTCTAGTTTTAGATTTTCCCAATGAATTCATCTTCACTATTGACACATGAATGAAATGGAAGTTATACTTTGATGGGTCCCACACAAATCATGGTTCAGGGGCTGGCATGTTGTTTATCATACCACAAGGAAACACTACTCCTAAGTCATTCAGAATTGATTTTCCATGTACCAATAATATAGCAGAATATGAGGCTCTTTTAATAGGATTACAAATGTCAATCAAATGGAAGATCAAGCATCTACAAGTTTATGGATATTCTTAGCTAGGAGTCCGATAACTTAATGATGACTATGAAACCAAAGATGAAAAGCTCGCCCCATAAAAGTGAATGGAAAATAGTTTCAAACAATATTTTGACAACATCGTCTTTCATCAAATACCACGCATTCAGAACAAGGTAGCAGACACCATGTAAACTATTGGTCACTCTTGGAAATACCTAGCAATGTGCCTAAATTTGATTTTTTGGTAGAACATCCTTTGGTCCCTACCTTTGGAGTCCTAGATTCAGAGATGGTGTGTGAACTTTTTGGTCCCAATTCCCCATGGTACAAAGACATATATGACTACCTCCATGCCCAAATCCTACCCCCTGAGCTCTTGAACAACCAACATAGGACATTTATCCGTAAGTCAACTAAGTATGCCATCATCAGAGATACCCTTTATAGACGTGCCCTAGATAATACCCTATTGAGATGTCTCGATACTGAAGAAGCACAAGTAACCTTGCATGGGGTACATGAGGGTATATGTGGATCCCACTCTAGCGGTCCTACCTTAGCCAAAAAGATTATGAGACTGGGCTATTATTGGCCTATGATGGAAAATGACTCATATGTCTTTGTCAATAAATGTCGATAGTTCCAAATTCATGGAGACTTGATACACGCACCAGCACAAGAGCTTCGTCCAATAACGTCATCATGGCCCTTTTCCCAATGGGGACTTGATATCATAGGTAAGATACATCCTACATCCTCCAATGGTCATAAATTTATCATTACTGTGACTGAATACTTTACCAAGTGGATTGAAGCCATTCCTATGACTTACATTACCGACATACAAATTTCCAATTTCATCCTTAACTATATCATTTGTTAGTATGGTATTCCTCAATCCATAATCACAGATAATGGCCACCCATTTAAAAACCAAGAAGTTTGTCACCTTTGCCAAGAATTCCATAGCCAACACCACTTTTCCACTCCATATTACCCACAGGGTAATAGCCAAGCTGAGGTGTCTAACAAAAAAATCCTCAGAATCCTTAAAAAGACTATCAATGATGATGGTCGTGATTGGAATTTACAGTGTAACCCTTCCTTATGGGCTTACTACACAAGCATTTGCACTCCCACCGGTGCCACTCCATATTCTTTGGTATTCGGTTCTGAAGCCATATTTCCTATTAAGGTCGAGATTCCTTCCCTAAGGGTATCTTTGAAAGGGCATATTGACAATGAAGAGTATCGTGTGTCAAGACTACATGAGATAGAGTTCTTGGACGAATGAAGACAAAAGGAATTAGATCACCTTCAAGCATATCAAAATCGTCTTCGTCATAGCTACAACAAAAAAGTCTTCAATCAACATTTTGACATTGGTGACCTGGTTTTAATGGAAAATCCAAATAATTAAGCAGAAAGAGAAAAACTAGGAAAGTTTGAGCCAAACTGGCTAGGGCCTTATATTGTCACAGAAGCCTTTGGATCAGGAGCATACTAGCTCTCTACTCTTAAAGGAGAACCATTATCAGCCACAATCAACAGCCTTCATCTGAAGAGGTTCTACACATAGCTTTTGAGAGCCCTTTCTTATTAATAATTAAAAATACAAAAAAAAGAAAAAAACATTACCTAGGGGAAAACCTAGCAAACAGGCGTCTTGGTAACATAAAAAAAAGTGAAAAATCAAGAAAATAGTAAAGAGAAATAAGTCGTCCTATACCTTTGGATCATGAGCATACTAGCTCTCTACTCCTAAAGGAGAACCATTATCAGCCACAATCAACAACCTTCATCTGAAGAGGTTCTACACATAGCTTATGAGAGCCCTTTCTTATTAATAATTAAAAATACAAAAAAAAAAGAAAAAGCATTACCTAGGGGAAAACCTAGCAAACAAGCGTCTTGGTAACATAAAAAAAAGTGAAAAATCAAGAAAAATAGTAAAGAGAAATAAGTGATATTGGCATGGTGTGATGGTTTATAGGTGGCATTGTTGTTCTTGCCAATTAAGGTTCAAACCCGTTAGTGGTATTGTTGAATGGTTGTATCCGGTTCATAGCTCTTCAAAAGCGTTTACCTTGAATAAAAAAAGTAAAGAGAAATAAGTCGTCCTATATCGAAAACCACTTGATGGAACTTTGGATGAGTACCAAGGTGAAAACCTAGTAAAAGGCATCATGCGTAGTCGACTTACTTCTTTGTCTACCATCATTCTAATTTGACTTCTATGTCATATCACCTATCTTTCTTATCCACACACTTTGTCCTTTCCATGACTGGGAGCGATTGACATTGAGCACACTTGGTATCCCCATTCCATTCTATTCATAATAAATTGGTTTTATACTCGACTGGGGGTAGACACTTGACTTATGTCATTTGGTTCTTACAATGGCCATTCTAAGAGTGTAAAACCATAAAAAAAAAATTAAAACATGTCAAAAATCCAAAAACAGTCAGAGTTAGTCGCACCAATCATTCTTTGTCATTGTTGAACTACATTGCCTCTGTGATTGGATGTAGGCAAGGCCATCTGTCGATGTGCTCCTAAGGCATTAGGCCAGTCTTTTTAGGTTTTTCTGTATAAAATCATGGCTTAGTTCTTTGTAAATAAAACAAAGTCAATGGTCATGTCGAACTACGAGGTCTCTATGTGTATAATGTAGGCAAGGCCATTAATCGATGAGCCCCCAAGGTCGCACTAGGTCAGTCCATTAGGGTTTGTCACATTCACTAATCACACACATTAGATATCTTCAAATAAGTTAAATCTTTTCCAGTCAGTCAAAGTCTAGTCGAACTACAAGGTCTTTGCGTGTATAATGTAGGCAAGGCCATCAATCGATCAATCCTTTAGGGTTCATCTTGTTAGTCAAAATAAACCAAAAATTCTCATCAAACATAAACAATTTTCAAAACATCAAGACAATTCACGCATCAACAACACAAATAAATCAACAAGGATCATCAAGTCAAACAAACAAATTTTCAAAGCAATAAAAAAAATAATCAACCTATGTCTTATACATGATGTGTCCTTCCTAAAAACGGACCAAACAATCATCATTTCCTTATACAGGTGGTCACATGATTGAAAATAGACTCAATGTCATATGATATGCATCTTTCTGAAATCAAGCTTTATCATTGCCTTATAGAGATGGTCACATGATTGAAACCAAACTCAGCGTCTCATACGGTATGTGTCATTCCTGAAACCAGGCTTTATCAAACATCAATTAAACTCTGGTTACTAGCTTTCTCGAGGATGTCCCATGAAGGATTTAGAGAAGCAAGGATGTATCAAGACTCTTTTTTCCTTTGGTTGTTTTTTGTCAATTGTCTCTTGGCTTTGTCTTTGAGTTAGGTTACTAGCTTCTTTGAGGATATCCCATGAAGGATTTAGAGGAGCGATGATGTCTCATGACTCATCTTTTATCATAGGCTAGGCCACATAGGAGAAAAAGGTTTAAAAACCTTGAAAAACAAAACCTAGTTGAGGGGCTTGAAGATTGTAACCTTGAATTTGAATTCTGTGAACACTGTATATATGGAAAGCAGCACCGTGTTTCTTTTTATTCCAGTCCTCATAAATCTTCATTATATTCATTCTAATGTATTTGGTCCAGTGAATGTTCCTTCTTTGTCTAATTCAAGGTACTATGTATCATTTATTGATGATTATTCAAGAAGAGCATTTGTTTATTTTCCTGAAAAGTAAATCGAAGTATTCAGTTGATTTAAGGAATTTAAGAACCTTGTAGAAAATTAGACTAGAAGAAAAATTAAATGCTTGGACCGGCTAATGGCAGTGAATTTTGTTCTCGATGATTTCGAGAGGTATTGTAAAGACCATGGGATTAAAAGACATAAGACTACACCTTATACTCCACAGCAAAATGGAGCTGCAGAAAGGTTCAATAGGACAGTTATGGAGAGAGCACGAAGTATGCTAAGTAATGCTGGCTTGGAGGAGAAGTTTTGGGCTGAGGCTATTGCTACTGCATGTTACTAATAAATCGCTTCAAATTTTGCTCTTTGTTGAGAAAAACACCTTGAAGCATGGTCCGGGTAAGAAACCCCTTTAAGACATATCTGTTTTCGGGTCAGGTGGAGGCATATGCTCATGTGACTTATGAGAAAAAATCTAAACTGGAGAACAAGGCTATCAAATGTATTTTTATTGGCTATAGTGTTGGCATAAAAGGATACAAGCTTTGGAATCCTGATACGGAGAAGGTTGTATACAGTAGAAGTGTAATCTTTCATGAGCTGAAACCTTCTACCTTGGATCTGCAGTCAGAGACAAAGTTAGAAAATAATAAGGATGTAGTTGCAATTCCTCCTACACCAGAGAAAAAGGAATTGAAAATTAAAAATGTACCTGAAACTGAGGAGAGCTCAAGCAGTTCTGAAAGTTCTGAAGAAGAAGAAGAACCTCAGCCTCAGCAAGTGAGGAGGTCAACTCGTGAAAGAAAGCAACCTGATAGGTATAGGTTTTCTTTGATAGATTCTACTTGTGCCTATGCTTTAATTTGTAGCATTGATGAGCCTAGGACTGTGAAAGAGGCATTTAAAATGTCTGATTCAGACTCTTGGTAGGAAGCCATGAATGAAGAAATGGCATCATTAGAAAAGAATGACACTTGGAGTTTGGTACCCTTGCCTAAAGGCAGAAAAGTTGTTGGCTGCAAATGGGTATTTAAAAAGAAGATTGGTCTGGATGGTAGTGTGGAGAAATATAAGGCGAAGTTGGTTGTGAAGGGTTATTCCTAGGAAGAAGGAATTGATTATGGGGAAAAAATTTCTCCTGTAGCTAAGCTGACATCTATCAGATTTCTTTTGTCACTTGCAGCAGCGTATGACTTAGAGGTCGAACAGATGGATATGAAGACAATATTTCTTCATGGTGATCTTGAAAAAGAAATCTATATGTCCTAGCCTGAGCACTTTGTTGAGAAAGGTAAAGAAAAACTGGTGTGCAAGTTAAAGAAGTCTCTGTATGGGTTAAAGCAGTCACCTAAAATGTGGTACCAAAAATTTGATACTTTTGTATTGTCTTTGGGATTTGTGAGATCAAAATATGATCATTATGTCTATTGTAAAGCTGAAAGTGATCAAGTTCTTATTATTGCTCTCTATGTTGATGATATGTTGTTCATAGGCAATAGTAAGTTGATGATTTATGATCTTACGTTTCAGTTGTCTCCTAAGTTCGAAATGAAAGATCTTAGTGTAGCAAGGTATATTCTGGGGTTGGAGATAACCAAGGAAAAGAATAGTAGAAAACTTTGGCTCAGTTAGAGTAAGTATATCAGACTGTCTAGAGAGATTTTGCATGAATGATTGCAAACAACTAGTTGTTCCAAATCTTGTAGGGAATGAAGCTATCTGTTGAAGATGTCCCAAATCTCCTACTTGAGATGGAGGACATGACCAGTGTACCCTATGCTAGTGCGGTTGGTAGTCTTATGTATGCAATGGTCTGTACAAGGCCAAACATTGCCCAAACAATGGGAGTTCTTAGTCGGTTTATGGATAATCCTAGAAGGACACATTGGAATGCTATGAAAAGAGTTTTCAAATATTTGAAGGGCACTTCAGATTTTGCTTTGTGTTACAATGGGAACTTGGTTGAATCACAGAGGACTCTCAATATTCGAGGCTATGCGGATTCTAATTGGGCAGGGGACATTGACAATAGGAGGTCCACCAGTGGGTATATTTTCATGTTGAATGGTGGTGCAGTGAGTTGGATGAGTAGCGTAAGCGACAGGCTGTAGTCGCTTTGTCCGCTACAGAGGTTGAATACATGGCAGCTACTCATGCTTGTAAAGAAGCAGTTTGGTTAAAACGTTTGTGTTCTAACATTGGTTTTGATGCAGGGCAAATAACTATTTTTTGTGACAGTCAAAGTGCAATTTTTCTGGAAAAGAATCCTACTTTCTATGCCAGGACGAAACATATAGATGTACAGTACCACTTTGTATGAGATATGGTGGAGGATGGAAAGGTCAGTTTGGAAAAATTTGATACTCTAGAGAATGTTGCAGATGCATTGACGAAGCTAGTGAGCACAGACAAGTTCAAGTGGTGTGCCAGTTCAATGGGCCTTAGTGCCCATGATTTTCAGTAAGTTTTGTTGTGCTCTAGAGGTGTCTGTGTGATCTTCGTCAAGTGGGAGATTGTTAGAAAAATATGTCTCAATCCCATAGGCTAAAACCTCTATTGGAGCCAAGTCGGTGTGACATATTCTATGTCTGGCCGACGAGTAGATTTGTAGTCTTATGTTTTGTACAGGTCGTTGTGACCTTGCAGAAGTCTTTCCGAACGGTTACACATTGGAGTCTTCGGTGTGACATGTTGTGTTTGGTACGACCTCTTACCGCATGGAGATCTCTGGCCGACAAGCCATTTATATCGGGCGTTAAGGAGACTCATAGCGATCGGGGGCTTTGGGGTGACTTGAACACTCGGGAAGAAGTCTCAGCGACAATGGAAGGTCTCACCGACGGGGATACACTTGGGGTCTTCGTGGTGACTCAAAGACTTCGGTATGAAGTCTTGGCGACCGATGGAGAGTCTCGTCGATGATGAGGGGTCTTCAGTATAACTCTTGGTGAACGGTGGTCTCGAGGTAACTTGGAGATTTTGGTAAGAACTCTCAACGATAGTGGTAAGTCTTGCCGACCGTTCGGTGCTCGATATAACATAAAGATCTCGATGAAACCTCTTGGCAACAGTTGAATGTCTTAGCGATAGATGGGTGCCGATGAAAATGTTAATGTTTCGGTATGACTTAGGACCTCGGTATGAAGTCCTAGCGAAAGCGATGAGTCTCACCGACTGGTGGATGCACTCAGATTAACTTGAAGGCTTGGCATAAGGTCTTGGCGAGAGCGGTATGTCCTACCGACAAAATGACTCTTCGATGTGACTGAGGATATCGATATGTGGTCTCACCAAAGAGTGATAGTCTTGCCGAAAGGAAAAATGAAGTCGATGCAACGGGTGAACTCGATATAACCTCTTGTCGATTGTAAGGACTCTTGGTGATATTGAATGTTGACTATGTTAGCATCAGGGAGACACGGTTAGTGTCTCACCGATATGCCAACACAGTTTGATTTCCTTTTGACCGTTTGAATTTCCTATGTGGCATCTCGTGGACCAATCAGAGAAGCCGAATGGGAACCGTTGGAAGATAGTTCATTGTGGCAGTTCTGAGAGGAAGCTCGACAGACAGGGGTGACATGGTTATACTCAGAGATTGTAGATGATGTCTAGTTAGATGATTCGAAGGATCGACGGATTGTTGTGTGGTTGTATAATCAGAGTGATTTCTATTTTTTAAATATTGTAACTTGAATGTTCCTGTAGAAGTTTGATCATTGTGAAAGCTGCTAACATATGACATCATAAAGATAAGTCTGATATTTGTATGTAATCTCCATTACTATAATACAAAGTGATTTCTCTTGGTGTGGTGGGTTTTTCTCCCGTAAGGGTTTTCCCACGTATATCTGGTGTTCATATGTGTTTGTCTATTTCTCTGTTTCAGTAATCTCTTTCTAGTGCATCTTAATTGGACTATAATTGTAAAATTTAAAAGGTATCTCTGCATTCTTCCCTGAGGTTTTGACATTAGGAGAGTTGTTTCCGCATCTAATTTTCCTTACAAGTGGTATCAGATCTTGGCCAGTTGTGTTATCCTTGTGGGTACGTTGGGTTTTTTTTGTGTCAATTTCTATTTAGTGGGAGTCTTTTAGAAGTTTGTTAATTCGAATTACAGATTGAGATGGCTAGCACGTCAGGAAATATTGAAATAAAGAAGTTCAATGGCAACAATTTTGAGTTGTGGAAACTTAAGATGGAAGATCTATTGGTTGATCGTGATCTGTGGATTGTTGTGTTTGGAGTGAAGCCTACAGGCATGAAGCAAGAAGATTGGGACCTTGCAGATAGAAAGTCTAAGGGGCTAATAAGGCTTTGTTTGGAAAACTTCGTTCTTCTCAATGTGCATGAAGAGAAGACTACATCTTCCTTGTGGAAGAGATTGGAATTTATTTATCAGGGGAAGTCCTTGGTGAATAAACTGTTCCTGAGGAAGAAGTTGTACACTTTGAGAATGCAGGAAGGAGGGTCTGTTGCTGATCATTTGAATGCATTCAACATGTTGATTGTTCAGTTAACATCTGTTGGTGTGAAAATTGATGAAGAGGATTGTTGTATGCTGATATTGTGTTTTTTTCCAGACTTATGGGATCACCTGGTGGTGGCTATTGGGAGTACAACATCTAGTTTCAAGATGGAAGATGTTGTTGCTTCTTTGTTATCAGAAGAAATGAGAAGGAAATATTTTGAGATGGCGAAGGAGGCCCTTGTTGTTGTTAGAGGCAGATCAAAAGAAAAAGGCAAGAAGGACAAAAAGTCCAAATCGAAATCAGAAGGGGGATCAAAGTCTCCTAGCAATAAGTCCAAGTTGAAGTGTTGGAATTGTGAGCAACTTGGTCATGTCTGAAAGGATTACAAAGAGGAGAAAAAGAAGAAGAAGAAGAAGGGTTCTTACGATAATGATTCTTCTTAGAGTGATCACGGACACCTTCATTGCTTACTTGACTACATAGGCATCGAGATGATATACACGATTGATTACGGAGCATGCTCACATGACATCTCATAGAGACTTTAATTCAGAAGTATGAAGAATATGATGGTGAAATGTGTGTAGCAGTAAAAGTGATTCAACTTTAGAATTCTTTGATGCATTGGAAAGAGTGAGAATCAATTCCCCGAATGCATGATGAAGAGAATCAAAAGGATGTATACACATATACGAGTCGAAACGAAATCTACTATCGCCGATGGTGAATGATATTGGAATACAAGTCACGTTCTTTGAAATGGCTGCAAGATGACTAGAGGCTCAATGGTGCTAGCAAGGGGTGCCCATATTGGTACCTTGTACAAGCTGGATGCACATGTTGTTCAATGTAAGAGTGTCTTTGTAAAGTCACAGAAAGCTACTCATGGAGGTGAAGAGGGAAATGTTCCTAGTTGTGTAAACTCTATGGAAGTTAAACTTCCAACAGAAAAGACTATGCTCTAGCATCATAGGCTAGGCCACATAGGAGAAAAATGTTTAAAAACCTTGAAGAACAAAAACCTGGTTGAGGGGCTTGAAGATTGTAACCTTGAATTTGAATTATGTGAACACTGTATATATGGATAGCAGCACTGTGTTTCTTTTTATTCCAGTCCTCATAAATCTCCTGGTTTGCTAGATTATATTCATTCTGATGTATTTGGTCCAGTGAATGTTCCTTCTTTGTCTAAGTCAAGGTACTATGTATCGTTTATTGATGATTATTCAAGAAGAGCATTTGTTTATTTTCTGAAAAGTAAATTAGAAGTATTCAATCGATTTAAGGAATTTAAGAACCTTGTAGAAAATCAGACTGGGAGAAAAATTAAATGCTTAAGGACTAATAATGGCGGTGAATTTTGTTCTAATAATTTCGAGAGGTATTGTAAAGACCATGGGATTAAAATACATAAGACTACACCTTATACTCCACAGCAAAATGGAGTTGTAGAAAGGTTCAATAGGACAGTGATGGAGAGAGAACGAAGTATGCTGAGTAGTGTTGGCTTGGAGAAGAAATTCTAAGCTGAGGCTGTTGCTACTGCATGTTACTTAATAAATCGTTCTCCAAATTATGCTCTTGTTGAGAAAACACCTTTGGAAGCGTGGTCTGGTAAGAAGCCCTCTTTAATAAATCGTATGAGAAAAAATCTAAATTGGAGAACAAGGCTGTCAAATGTATTTTTATTGGCTATAGTGTTGGCATAAAAGGATACAAGCTTTGGAATCTTGATACGAAGGAGGTTGTATATAGTAGAAGTGTAATCTTTCGTGAGCTGAAACCTTCTACCTTGGATCTGCAGTCAGAGACAAAGTCAAAAAACAATAAGGATGTAGTTGTAATTCCTCCTACACCAGAGAAAGAGGAATTGAAAATTCAAAATGTACCTGAAACTGAGGAGAGCTCAAGCAGTTCTGAAAGTTCTGAAGAAGAAGAAGAACCTCAGCCTGAGCAAATGAGGAGGTCAACTCGTGAAAGAAAGCAACTTGATAGGTATGGGTTTTCTTTGATAGATTCTACTTGTGCCTATGCTTTAATTTGTAGCACTGATGAGCCTAGGACTGTGAAAGAGGCATTTAAAATGTCTGATTCAGACTCTTGGTTGGAAGTTATGAATGAAGAAATGGCATCATTAGAAAAGAATGACACTTGGAGTTTGGTTCCCTTGCCTAAAGGCAGAAAATCTATTGGCTGCAAATGGGTATTTAAAAAGAAGATTGGTCTGGATAGCAGTGTGGAAAAATATAAGGTGAGGTTGGTTGCGAAGGGTTATTCCCAGGTAGAGGGAATTGATTATGGGAAAAAAATTTCTCCTGTAGCTAAGCTGACATCTATCAGATTTCTTTTGTCACTTGCAACAGCGTATGACTTAGAGGTCGAACAGATGGATGTGAAGAAAACATTTCTTCATGGTGATCTTGAAGAAGAAATCTATATGTCCCAGCCTGAGCACTTTGTTGAGAAAGGTAAAGAAAAACTGGTGTGCAAGTTAAAGAAGTCTATGTATGGGTTAAAGCAGTCACCTAGAATGTGGTACCAGAAATTTGATACTTTTGTATTGTCTTTGGAATTTGTGAGATCAAAATATGATCATTATGTCTATTGTAAAGCTGAAAGTGATCAAGTTCTTATTATTGCTCTCTATGTTGATGATATGTTGTTCATAGGCAATAGTAAGTTAATGATTTCTAATCTTAAGTCTGAGTTGTCTGCTAAGTTTGAAATGAAAGATCTTGGTGTAGCAAGGTATATTCTGGGGATGGAAATAACTAGGGACAGGAATAGTAGAAAAATTTGGCTTAGTCAGAGTAAGTATATCGAGACTGTTCTAGAGAGATTTTGCATGAATGATTGCAAACAGCTAGTTGTTCCAATCTTGCAGGGAACAAAGCTATCTGTTGAATACTATCCAAAATCTTCTACTGAGATGGAGGACATGACCAGTGTACCCTATGCTAGTGCAATTGACAGTCTTATGTATGCAATGGTCTGTACAGGGCCAGACATTACCCAAGTAGTGGGAGTTCTTAGTCGGTTTATGACTAATCCTAGAAGGACACATTGGGATGTTGTGAAAAGAGCTTTTAGTTATTTGAAGGGCACTTCAAATTTTGCTTTGTGTTACAATGGGAACTTGGTTGAATCACAGAGGACTCTCAGTATTCGAGGCTATGTGGATTCTGATTGGGCAGGGGACATTGAGAGCAGGAGGTCCACCAGTGGATACATTTTCATGTTGAATGGTGGTGCAGTGAGTTGGATGAGTAAGCGGTAGGCTGTAGTCGCTTTGTCCACTACAGAGGCTGAATACATGGCAACTACTCATGCTTGTAAAGAAGCATTTTGGTTAAAACGTTTGTGTTCTAATATTGGTTTTGATGCAGGGCAATTAACTATTTTTTGTGACTATCAGAGTGCAATTTGTCTGGCAAAGAATCCTACTTTCCATGCCAGGACGAAACATATAGATGTATAGTACCACTTTGTACGAGATATGGTGGAGTATGGAAAGGTCAGTTTGGAAAAATTTGATACTTTGGAGAATGTTGCAGATGCATTAACGAAGCCAATGAGCAAAGACAAGTTCAGGTGGTGTGCCAGTTTGATGGGCCTTAGTGCCCATGATTTTCAGTAAGTTTTGTTGTGCTCTGGAGGTGCTTGTGTGATCTTCGTCAAGTGGGAGATTGTTAGAAAAATATGTCTCAATCCCACAGGCTAAAACCTCTATTGGAGCCAAGTCGGTGTGAAATATTCTATGTCTGGCCGATGAGCAGATTTGTAGCCTTATGTTTTGTACAGGTCGCTGTGACCTTGCAGAAGTATTGCCGAATGGTTACACATTGGAGTCTTCAGTGTGACATGTTGTGTTTGTTGTGACCTCTTACTGCATGGAGATCTCTGGCCGAGAGGCCATTCATATCTGGCGTCGGGGAGACTCATAGCGACCGGGGGCTTTAGGGTGACTTGAACACTCCGGAAGAAGTCTTAGTGGCAATGGAAGGTCTCACTGACAGGGATACACTTGGGGTCTTCGCGGTGACTCAAAGACTTCGGTATGAAGTCTTGGAGACTGATGGAGAGTCTCACCAATGATCAGGGGTCTTCGGTATAACTCTTGGCGAATGGTGGTTTCGAGGTAACTTGGAGATTTCGGTAAGAACTCTCAACGAGAGTGGTAATTCTTGCCGACCGTTCGGTGCTCAATATAACATAATGATCTCGATGAAACCTCTTGGTGACAGTTGAATGTCTTAGCGATAGAGGGTGTCAATGGAAATGCTAATGTTTCAGTATGACTTAGGACCTCGGTATGAAGTCCTGGAGAAAACGATGAGTCTTTCCGACTGGTGGATGCACTCGGATTAACTTGAAGGCTCGGCGTGAGGTCCTAGCGAGAGCGGTATGTCCTGCCAATAGAATGACTCTTTGGTGTGACTTAGGATATTGATATGTGGTCTCACCAAAGAGCGATAGTCTTGCCGAAAGGAAAATTGAAGTCGATGCAACGGGTGAACTCGATATAACCTCTTGTCGATTGTAAGGACTCTTGGCGATATCGAATGCTGACTATGTTGGCATCGGGGAGACACGGTCAGTGTCTCACTGATATGCCAACACAACTTGATTTCCTTTTGACTGTTTGACTTTCCTATGTGGCGTCTCGTGGACCAATCAGAGAAGCCGAATGGGAACTGTTGGAAGACAGTTCGTTGTGGCAGTTCTGAGAGGAAGCTCGACAGATAGGGGCGACATGGTTATACTCAGAGATTGCAGATGATGTCTGGTTAGATGATTCGAAGGATCGACGGATTGCTATGTGGTTGTATAATCAGAGTGATTTCTATTCTGTAAAGATTGTAACTTGAAGGTTCATGTACAAGTTTGATCATTGTGAAAGCTGTTGAAATATGACATCAGAAAGATAAGTCTGATATTTGTATGTAATCTCCATTACTGTAATACAAAGTGATTTCTCTTGGTGTGGTGGGTTTTTCTCCTGTAAGGGTTTTCCCATGTATATCTGGTGTTCATATGTGTTTGTCTATTTCTATGTTTTAGTAATCTCTTTCTAGTGCATCTTAATTGGACTGTAATTGTAAAATTTACAAGGTATCTCTGCATTCTTTCCTGAGGTTTTGATGTTACGAGAGTTGTTTCCACATCTAATTTTCCTTACAAGGTGCTATAGTGTTTGAGGGAGAACCAGTTGTATGCAAATTTGGAAAAATGTGAGTTCTTTTGGATGGAGGTGAAGTATATGGGTCATGTTATCTCTGGTGAGGGCATTTTTGTGGATCCTTCAAAGATCCAAGCCATTATTAATTGGCTTGTGCCCACTAATGTTGCAGATGTTCACAGTTTCATGGGTTTAGTAGGTTACTAATGATGGTTTGTATAGGGTTTTTTGAGGATAGCCCACCTCATCACTTCTCTTCAGAGGAAAGGGAAGACGTTTATTTGGTCAGAGCAGTGTTAGGCAACTTTTCAGACTCTTAAGGAGAGGTTGACCAATGCACCTATCTTGGTAGTTCTTGATCCTACCGGAGATTTTGTGGTGTGTACAGATGCATCTTTGGAGAGTTTAGGAGCAATGTTGATGCAGGATGGTCATGTGATTGCCTATGAGTCTCACAAACTCAAGAATCACGAGTTTAACTATCCTACACATGATCTAGAGTTAGTCGTTGTGGTTCATGCTTTGATGAGATGGAGGCACTTTTTGTTGGGGCATCGGTTTGAGCTGCGCAGTGATAACTATAGTTTGTAGTATATTTTCACGTAGCCTAATCTAAATGCGAGGCAAAGACAATGGATGGAGTTCCTGTGTGAATATTATTTTGAGGTGAAATTCATCTAGGGAAAGGAGAATGTGGTGGAAGATGTTCTTAGTTGGCAGAGACACAAGCTTTCGACAGTGACTCTTGGGATAGACATGAGGAGTCAAATCCTTACTGCACTTCCTTCAGATAGTTGGTATTAGGAGGTGAGGTCTGAGGTTGAGTCAAGCAGAGCTTTAGAAGGTAGATTTGTAGATTTTTCCCTTGACTTAGATGTCTTTTTGTGGCACTTGGGTCACATTTATGTTCCTTCATCAGGAGATCTTCATACTTTGATCATGTTAGAGGCACATCGGGCACCCTATTCAGCTCAACCGAGTGTCAAGAAGATGCACGCAGACCTTCGTCGGTTGTACTTTTTGGCCGAAATGAAGAGGGATATTGTTGATTTTGTGTCGAGATGTTTGGAGTGTCAGAGAGTGAAGGTAGAACATCAGCATTTTGTAGGTCTTTTGCAGCCCCATCTGGTCCCAGAGTGGAAATGGGAAATCATATCATTGGATTTTATTGTTGGTTTGCCAGTGTCTTTCCATCAACATGACACCATCATTGTCACCGTGAACAAGTTGACTAAGGTGGAACACTTTTCTCCTATTTGACCCTCATGCAATGCTTCATCAGTGGCTAAAATTTTCATGGAGGATATTGTCAAGTTGCATGGGATTCCTCACTGGATTATCTCATATAGAGATCTAATGTTCACTTCAACTCTTTGGACATCCTTGCAGCATGCAATGGGGACACAGTTGAACTTTAGTTCAGCTTATCATCCAGAGACTGATGGGAAAACCGAGAGGGTTAATCATGTCCTTGAGGATATGCTTCGTATGTACGTTATGGATTAGCAGTCTCGTTGGGAGGATTACCTATATTTATTGGAGTTTGGATACAGTAATAGTTACCACAGCTCTGTTGGCATGTCTCCTTTTCAGGAAATGTATGGTCGTCCTTGTCATACCCCATTGAGTTGGGATCATCTTGAGGATAGAGTACTTCTTGGTCTAGAGATGCTTCAGGAGATGGAGCAATAGGTGATTTGCATTACGGAGCATTTGGTGGCAACCCACAATAGAAAGAAGAAATATGCAGATGCTCATAGGGTTGACCGTCAGTTCTCAGTTGGAGACTAGGTATTCTTGCGGGTGCATCTGCAAAAGATTCCGATCCATTATGGAAAAGGCTCTAAGCTCGCACCGTGCTTTGTTGGTCCTTTTGAGGTGTTGGAGAGGATGTCCTGTTGCATACCGTCTTTCTTTGCCGCCTAATCTATCACACATTCATGATGTGTTTCACGTTTCTGTTCTCAGGCCATATCATCCTGATAGTTCTCATGTTTTTTATTGGAATTCCTTATAGGTAGAGGATGGGCAGCTACATTTGGAGCCCGTGGGCATACTACAGTATACGAGACTCGCCCTTAGGGGTCGAGACGGTGAGCAGGTGAAGGTCCAGTGGGATCCTAATGATGAGTCTTCTGCTACTTGGGAGGATAGATCCAGGATGCGAGAGTTTTACCCATATTTGTTTGTAGGCTTCCAAGAGTAAGTCTGGTTCTAGGGGGGAGGATGTAGTGCCCCTTAGTTTTCTTTCTGTTACTGGCAGTTACTTGTATTTTATTATAAATCAATTATAACAAGTAATGTAATTTTGATGTTCTCTCCTCTCTTAGTCAAGGAAACACTATTGTAATGATGTAATGTTGTAATTAATGGTGAACTCTCTCTTGTAATAAAAAAATGTAAATGATGTTTATTGCATATGTTAGTTAATTAAATAATCTTTGATGTTGTTATATTGTTAATATGATATGGATGATTCTTATTGGTTGATCATTTAAATGTGATGGATTAAATGCACTTTATATTGTTAGATAAAATTTGGTTTAATGAGATGATTTCCATTTCTTGTTAGTTTGGTTCATGGGATTTTAGTACCATAGTCATGGAACCTTAGAGGACTTAGGTTAGGATACAAGTTATTGTATAATCTGCAATCTTTAGTAAGTTGCATTTCAAAAAAAATGTTTCATTTTTACGTGTTGTAGCGTGTTGTCCTCTAAGGTTTTGTAATGGGCGTTGCACTTATGACCATTGGATGAAGGTAGATGGATCTTGTCCATGAGATCGATTCCCCATTGATAAAGGCCCACAATGTAGCAAGCGGCTGCAATTCTTGTGTAGGAGCATGTATTAAGTATGCATGTTTTTGACACTACTTGCATATTTTAACAAACTGATAAGCATCATTTTCCATTGTAGGCCAATAATAACCCATATGCAAGAGTTGCTTGGCTAAGGTAGGACCGCTAGAATGTGCCCCACATATACCTTCATGTATTTCTTGTAAAGCAGTTTTGACCTCATCATCCTCAAGACATCAAAGTAAAATACCATTGAGACCTTGACGATATAGGGTATCAGCTAAGAATACATAACGTGAGGCTTGACAGATAAAGGTTTTACAAGATTTATTGGATATGTCTGATGGAAAGATGTTAACACAGAGATAGATATAAATATCCCCATACCATTGAGAATTACGACCAACAATAAGATAGATCATTTTAGATTGTGGTACATTGTAAGCAGGTTCCAAAAGAGGCTCTACCAAGAACTCACAGTAGGTGGCATTGCTTGGCATTTCCACAAGTGAACCAATTGTTACCATTGCATCAGCAAATTTGTTACTATCTCGGGGGATCTGCTCAAAAGAAATTGATGTGAAATAGGCCTTGAAATCATCCACCATTATTTTGTAGGGCATCAATTTTTCATCTTTTGTTTTATAGTCATCATTACCTTGTTTGATCACTAGCTGAGAGTCACCAAGGACACGCAACTCTAGGATTTTCCATTGCACAGTCATATGAAGCCCACAAAGTAATGCCTCATATTCTACAATATTGTTGGTACATGGAAACTGTATCTTATAAGCTTTAGGTATACAATCCCCTAAGCCCCTTGTAGTGTGAAAAAGAGAATGCCAGTGCCAGAACCACTTTGTGTGAAGGAGCCATCAAAATATAAAGTCCAAAGATGTGTAGATTCCATGTTGAAGATTGATTCATCAAGAAACTCTATAATAAGAGGATGATCATCTGTCATAGGAGCATCAACAAGTTGATCTGCTATAGCTTGTCCTTTGATTACTTTTATTTCCACGTACTCAATATCAAACTCACTAAGAATCATAACTCATTTATCCAATCGTCCTATGAGTGTTTCTTTTTTCAGGAGGTACTTAAGAGGATCAATTTTTGTAATAAGCTTTGTCTGGTGTGTAAGCATGTAATGTTGTTGCTTCTATGAGGAAAAATCTTTGGTAAGGCATGCTCTTTCAATAGAACTATAATTGAGCTCCTATCCCACTAGAGTACAACTGATGTAATAGATTGCACGTTCTTTTCCTTTAGAGTCATGTTGTGCCAAAAGTTCCCCCAGTGTTGTGGTGGTTGTGGATATATAAAGGAGTGAAGGCTTATCATCTGTAGGAGGTACTAATACTGGTGGTGTTATAAGATATTCTTTGATTTTCTAAAAAGCTTGTTCACACTTGTCATCCCATCTAAATGGAATATTCTTGCATAACAGGTGTTGAAATGGTTGACATTTATCTGCAAGTTGTTCTATAAAACAATAGATAGATTGAAGTTTTCCTTGCAATGATCGCAGCTAACTAATATTCTTAGGTGGAGGCATTTCAAGTATAGCTTTTACTTTTGTAGGATCAACTTCAATTCCTTTAGATGAGATAATGTATCCAAGGAGTTTCCCATAGGTTACCCCAAAGACACATTTCTTTGGATTCAACTAGACCTTGTATTGTTCTAATCGTGAAAATTTTATCTGTGATCTCTAGATGTCCAACTCTGGCATAATATTTTCCCAGCAAATCATCTACATAGTCTTCCAAATAGGTATGTATCATCTTATAAAAGATAGTGGTCATTGCATGCTAGTATGTAGCTCCAGCGTTCTTCAAACCGAAGGGCATGACATTCCAATAGAAGGTTCCTCAAGGACAAGTGAATGTTATCTTAATTTGATCTTTAGGAGCAATTTTAATATGATTATAGCTTAAGAAACCGCCCATGAGAGATAACATTTTGTGCCCTACTGTTAAATCCACTATCATGTTAATGTTTGGAAGTGGTAAGTCATCTTTAGGAAAAGATTTGTTTAAATCTCTAAAATTTTTGCAAGCATGGACACTCCCATTAGGTTTTGAAATTGGTACTAAGTTTGAAATCCACTCAGCATAGTCAATAGGTCTTATAAATCCAACATCTAGCAACTTTTGTAATTCAACTTTTACCAATAGAGCAACATGTGGGTGCATTTTTCTCAACTTTTGTTTAATAGTTTTTTCCCTTGGTGGCAAAGACAAGTGATGCATTACTAAATATGGATCAATTCCCAACATGTCTGCATAGGATCATGCAAAGTTGACTTGTCTTTCCTTGTAAAACTATATATGCTATATTCTCTTTTTAGGTGTTAATGATTTTGCTAGATGAATTATCCTTGGTTTTTCTTTTGTGCCCAAATTTGCTAGTATTGTCTTCTCCACCAACATACATGATTTTTCATGATATGGTGCTAGGGGAAGTGTGTCAAGCGCTCTATCCTCCGACACCTCAGAGAGGTTTTCACCCTCGGACACATCCTTTATTTTTACTTTTTTTGGGTCTACTAGCACCGTAGAGCAATTTTCACTAGAAGACCTATTTATATTTTCAATAATTTTGTGATTGAAAGGTTTTCCACCTTCTCCAAAGTAAGCCACACTATTGAGTTTTGTGATGAAACCTACTTTATGATCCCCAAGAGGTGTGTCTTCTCGTGTTCCCAGAAAGTTTATGATTGCTTCATCATTTCAAAACACATCTAGCTATGGTAGTCCCTTTTGATCCCAATCAATGAGTTGGGGGTGAACCAAGGGTAAAGGGTCATGATTTGAGTCAATATTTTGAATGGATTCAAGGGTACAAGTGTTATGATCAGGTTCAAGGGTAAAGACACTATCATATTCATAGATGTCAATGAAGTCATAAATGGAAATTTCCTCATCTATCTATGTAGCATTAGAGGACTCTAATTCCTTACTTGAAGTACACGTTGTACTCAAAGTCTTATCTTTCTTCACGTCATATCCTAAACTGGGGAATTTTTGCGTACGAGTAGGTTGTATTGGTTCCAAGATACCTTGTTTCTATAAACCTAGAGGACTTTTATCGTCATATCCTATTTGTTTCATAAGATCAAATCCTTTTCCGTACTGTTCAATAGGTATCGTTATCTCTAATTTTTCAATTTGTTCATTTTTTGTATCATCGTATTTGTACAACCATCTCAGGAGATCAGCTTCTTTTGTTTCATCATAAAGGGCTCCCCATTTTTTGAAAGTAGTTGATTTACAAACCAATGTAGTAATGGTATCTTATGTGGTCTTAGGAATCTATGTCTTGCCTTAGGTGTGGGGAGATAAAGGTAGCTTTCCTTGATGCAAAGAACATGATTCACAGTATATTCCCCTACTCCTTGTTCTTTCACTTGTATTTTGATCTCAGCTTCATTGGATTTTGAGGTGGACACTTCTATGGACTCAAGATCAGCATATGCTTGAGAAGGAAGTGCTTCACGATTGCTAGGGATTATGATTTCAGTTTTAGGGCTTAGATTATTACAATACATGAAAGGGTTTTGATCTCCTAGTATTGTGATTTCAACACCATTACACATGAATTTAATGCACTTATGGTATGTAGAAGGTACCGCTTGCATTTCATGAATCCATGGTCTTCCAAGTAGGATGTTATAGGTCAAAGGGAGATCAAGGACTTGGCAAACCACATCCTCTATCATAGGCCCAACCTTGATTGGTAAAGTAACTAATCCTTTAGATGAGCATTCCTCTTCATCTAATGCCTTTATGTTAATCTTTTTCTTTGGATCAACTGCACTTTAAGAGAACCCTAATTTTGTGATCAATTTTTGAGTACAAATATTAAGACCTACTCCTCCATCTATTAGAACTCGCTTGATCTTGACTTTATGGACAAGGACTTCAATGTGTAGAGGTGCGTTATGTCATTTTCAGATGGACGAATTATCATTCTCAGTAAAAGTGAGAGTGTGAGGAGAGGTGACGTGTCCCACCATAGCTTGGAATTCATCTACATGAAAGTTTATAGGCATTGTAATAGTAGCAAGTGCTTTATCTAGGATAGCTTTATGCTCAAGAGATAGGCGTAGTAGCTCAAGTATGGAATTTTGTGCGAGCATTTTACCTAAATGCTCTATGAGGTTGTGTCATGAAGCTAGTGTAGCAGATTTTGAATTAGGACCTCTAAGGGTAATCGTGCCTCTGCGGGTAGTAACATTGCAATCAAGTTCTTTGCCTATTACAATGAAAGTGTTCACATGATTATCAACCTCACTGATGTTATTAATGACATAGTCATACTTAGCAGCAATATAGTTTAGAACTATCACTAGATTTAGGGACCTTTCCTTTATCCTTGTCATGCTTAGGGAAAGGATTTTTAAACATCTCGCGATCAGATTTACTAGGAGTGTGTCCATCAACTGCTATCCTAACGTCATCAATAAGGTATTGTATCACATGTTGAAATTTATTGCAACTATTAGTCTTATGTCCTTTGTGTCTATGATAGTCACAAAAGTGATCGTCATTCCACCATGGGGGTTTGACTTGTGCATTATATTCTCTCATCTCAGGTAGCATTATAAGATCATTTTTGAGTTCTTTTAATGTTGATTCAAGTGATTGTCCCAATGGTGTAAAATTTTGTTTAGGGAAGCTTCTTTGTTTCTCTTTTCCTTTTTCTAAAGATGAACCTTTAAGGTTGTAGATAGGTGATAATGTTTTAGTCATTTTCACATCAACAACTCCATCATTGACTAGATTCTTGTTCTTAACCCAAAAAGGTGTCTTGTTGCTTGAGCTTTGATTTTTGATTTTTGTCATTATTAAGTTTAATAGCTCCATCATCGATGAGAGTTTGTTCAATTCAAAATCCCATTTCTATGACTTCGTCAAAGGAATCCAAGCATTTGAGGCAAATTTCCTTTCCAATTTCCTTGTTCAAATTTTGACAAAAGAGGTCAACCAATTGTTTGTCTAGAATGTTATAAGGTACTCATTTTGTCAAATGTCTCCATCTTTGTAAAAATGACACAAAAGATTCTCCCTTATTTTGCTTGGTATTAAAAAGGTCTGACATGGTCACTTCAAGTTCACAGTTGTAACTATAATGTGAGACAAATTTATCAGCCAGTTCTTGAAAAGGTTTCATGGTCGAGAGTAATCATGAAAACCATTCCATAGCTTCTCCTCCCATAATGCGAGGGAATAATCTCATAAGATATGATAAAAATTAGGATGCAATGCAAACTGATATGGGAATGGAATGGTATGACTCTACAAATGACAAGCTTGATATGATAAAAATGCAAGAAATCAAGGAAACTCTAGGTCTAAAGATAATTATGATGTAAGGCTTTACCTGTGCTATGATGGATAGACACAAGGACAAGTGATCAAGAGAGGGTATGCTAAAGTAGGAGATGATGAACTCCAAGAAGATTTCCCTACTCAAAGATGATGATATATTCCCTAACTCAAGGATGATGAACCTCAAGTGATATGGGTGATTAATAGTCAATGTTTGATTCAAGACCTAAGGAGAGTAACCTAAGTGCAAGCTAAAAATTTTGTTTGACTAACGATGGATATGCAAGGACCGATGACATGACATAATAAAATGATCAAAATATGCAAGTACTAGGTGGAATGATCTAGATATGCAAGGACTGAAGGATCATAACTGAAGAACGATGCCCCAAGAGATTTAAATGTTAGGCTTGTTTTAGACACATAAGTTTGGTTTGTTCCTCAAAGGGAATTGATAAAAATTTCTTAGCAATATGCCTCGGTTGTGATAGTTCTTCAAAATGCATTTTCTAGTAAACCTTGAACTATGATGTCTATGTTTGAAAAAGCAGAGCTTAGATTTTCGCTTAGGGATTTTGGTTTTGCAAGAGATCGTGCAAACGTTTGTGTTGTTTGACTTTTTTAGTAATATTTTGAGATTTCAAGGGTGAAATGTTATAGATACCAGGTGTGATGTTTGATTAAGATTGAAAATGTTTGTTTTGAACACACACACAAAACACGACAAATAGAATGTTTTGGATGACTCTGATACAAAATCAAAGTAAAAGTCTGAATGGGGGCCTAGATTAGCCCCAAAAAATTTCACTAGTCTCAAAAAATTTGAAAACACTCGTAAGCATGCACAATCTAGGCTAGAAAGAGGATACTACTTGTTGAGTCCCTACTTGGATTACTCCATATACTAAGACAAGTCGAACATCTAGAGATATTGGTGACACTAGGTCCCTCACCACAGCACGAGCACACCAAATCTCTTACCCCGAAGATTTGAAGATCTTATGAACTGAGGGATTTTTTATCTCCACCATGAATAGTACGTGTAGGGTGGATTCAGAGGTCCGACCTCCTGCACCAGCAAGCAAAAAAGGTTTTTTTCTTCTACAACAAGTGATTTCTAGTCAATGTTTCGGGATAATTTGGTGTCTATACATGCGGTAGTTCACTCATTTAAGAGGTCTCCCAGCCCTTAGAAAGGGTTTTTATGCATCTCATGGATACTAAGGGAGACTTCTATCAGTATAGAACATTTGCACCAGGTGATTGATGACCTTTGTCACAACTAGAATTATTTGTATAGCGGACTGAAACAAAAGTACTGCTTGGGTTGTTCCCTCTCACAAATCGAGAGGAAGACCTTCCAAGGGGTTAAGAACATAAAAGAGATGGGTTTGGCTTCTGATCACCGCGTTTGCACAAGGTGAGAGCATACACCTACCACCTTACAAGCACAAAAAATAGTGATTAATTAACCCCCTAGTTAATCTATGTGCAAACACACTTGAAAAAGAGATCTAATTAATGAAAGCCTTGCAAAACCACCGTTAGTAGTTTAAATTTCCAGTCTTTGACAAACAAACATCAAGTTTCAATTTCAAATCTTTAACATGCAAACCTATAACACACTAATTAGTAGTTCACAATACGCCTTTGACAACATCCTACAACAATTGGATTAGTATTCTAAGTAATGACTTTGGCAACGTGCTGCAAAACCAATTTTGTTAGAAGTTTAATTTTTTTCCTTTGGCTCTCAAAAAGGTGCTGCAAAAAAAATTAGTGAAAACACTCAAAAACTAGATTCAAATAAGAAACTAATCACACCATTAAAAATTTGTTGGAAATTTTATGAACTTTTATGAAATTATCAAAAATCAAGGTTTCAAATTGAAACATTCATTTTAACTGATTATACTTGATTTTTTTATTTCTGATATGAATAAATGGTCTAATCCACAACATGAACATCAGAATCAGCTTTCCAATGCCTGCACAAACTTGAAAATCCAATGGATAGTTTGCAAATTATGCAACTAAAACCACATTCATCATTAATATATTTTAAAAAGATGCAGCAATAAAAAAATCAACCAAAAAGTGTAGATCCGTACAATGTACGGATTAACAAAGAAAGTGTTTGCAAACCACATTTTTTAAAGTTCAAAATGCAAATTTTCACCAAAATATAGAATATAATATATGAAAATTTATGGAACGATGCTTCTAGATGCAATGGTGAAGTCTATTTTTCTTCAAACAACCTTTAAAAGTTCTAATTTTGACCACCTCTTGAAAGTATCCATAACCTATAAGACATAAACACCAAAAACTTGCACACAAGAAAGTTAGAAAAAAAGCAAAAATTCTTCATGTCAAGTTAACCAATTGTATGGATCTAAAAATTCGACTGGTGAAGCTTAAATCCTTGAAGGCAACCACCAAACCATTAGAATCAAACTTATAAAATCAAATCCAAAACAATAAAGTACAAATAAGCATAAAGGAAATTGAATGCAAACAAACAAAGCAAATTATACCTTTATACCTTCATTGGTTGATCTCCATTTTTCTTCTCTCCTTCGCTTTTGAATATTTAAGATATGTTGCTTTCAGTTTTAAAGTGCACAAAGTAAAAGGCTTAAGACGAAAGTGGGGATAGCAAAAGATTGAAGATGGTGGTGGTTAGAGAAATGAAGAGCTCAAAGCCTGAATTTATAGATGAGATTGAGTAGAGAAATGAAGGGTTGAGATCGAATGAGACAAATTTCATGGGAAACTTGCTCATTCTCAAATTCGAAATTAGTGCCATGTGATTGAAGAAATTTGTGAAATGGAGGCAAATTTAGTGGGTGGAAGAAAATCAGCCAAATTAGTGGCATTTTGGAAGAGTTTAAATTTTGAAATTAGTGGAGGTGTGTAAGAGTTCATTTTTTGAAAATTAAAAATCATTTATTTTCAAAACCATGGATAATTAATTAATTGTTAGATTAGTGAGATTAAATAAATAAAAGTATTTATTTAATCAAAGATAATGTTAATAATTAAATAATTAAGTAATAATTAAATAATTAAGTAATAATTATTTATTCGGATGGATTAATTAATTAATTGTTAGATTAGTGAGATTAAATAAATAAAAGTATTTATTTAATCAAAGATAATGTTAATAATTAAATAATTAAGTAATAATTATTTATTCAGATGGATTAATGAAATGGGAAATATTGTATAATTAAATAATAAAAATTATTTAATTATGTGTGATGAAAAGAGGGTGAAATTGGATTAAGGGTTAGACGAGGAATTATGGTTAGACAAAGAATTAGATTTAGATGAATAATTAGATGAGAAATTAATCGGAAAATGGTGTCATAAGCTTGGGACAATTTTAAGTGTCTATAGAAGCAGGTCACTGATTGCAAAGAAGTCGTTGTTGGAGAAGGAATATGATTGCAAAAATAAGAGGATAGTAAGAGTGTATGCCAAAGTAGAGAAAAGGGTTTAAAAAGTTCACAAATTTTAAATACATCATTCAAACAAAGGAGAATAAAGGATATCATTGGCCGCAATTGAATTTTTCCAAGAAAGTCATATCACAATCAAGGACATAAGTTATATAGAACTAGATTGTTGTAGCAGATCGATTCACACAATGGCTATAAACAATAATATAAATCAGCCCTAAATTCATATTTTCACTGGTAAGAATTATGATTTTTGGGAAATTAAGATGAGAACATTATTCTGTTCACAAGATGTTTGGTATTTGGTAGAAAATAGTTTTGTAGAACCACAGGATCAGGAAGCCTTTCGTGAATTAACATAGGGAGAAAAATATCAGCTTAAATACAACAAGAAAAGGATGCAAAAGCTTTATTTTTAATTCAGTAGGCAATGGATGAGTCCATCTTTCCTAGAGTTGTAGTAGCAACGAGATCCAAGAGAGCATGGGAGATTTTTGGAGATAGCCTATCAAGGTACTACAAAGGTGAAATTAGCTAAACTACAATCTCTTAGAAGAAGTTTTGAAAAATTACAAATGAAAGAATCAAATTCCATAGACCAATTTATAAGTCAAGTCATGAATATTGTAAATAAAATTAGATCTAATGGAGAAGAATTAATAGATTAGAAGGTTATAGAAAATATTCTCAGGATTTTACCTAGTAAATTTGATGTTATAGTTGTAGCAATTGAGGAATCCAAGGATTTGGCATAGTTATCAATAGATGAATTTGTATCTTTGTTAACACATAAGTCCAAGATGAATAGAAATAACAATACTACTTTTGAGAATGCTTTCAAGTCTTAGGTATCATCCTACAGAGGAAGAGGAAGGCCAAGTTGTAGATGCAGAGGTAGAGGCAGAGTTGGTAGAAGTGATACAAATCAAGGTGAAAAGAATAATCAAGATCAAGGTGAAAATAATAATCACAACCACAAAAATAGAGGATGTGAAAACAATAATTCCAAACAAAATTCACAAAGGTTTGATAAATCTAACATTTAGTGAACAATTAATACAAAAAATATGGACATTATGCATATGAGTGTAGAAAGAAACAAGGAGATATGGATAAGCAGAATGCAAATTATACAAATGTAACTAGATCTAATTTTGAAATTATGTTCATCACATGTCATATTGCTCAAGAGAGCACTAGAAATATTTTCTTTTTGGATAGTGGATGCATCAATCATATGGCAGGGAATAAAGACTTGTTTGCTAGTCTTGATGATTCTATAGAGTTTGAAGTGAAATTGGGAAACAATAATAAAGTGGTTGTAATGGGTAAACGAGTAATAAATATTTTGATAAGAAATGGTGAAAGAAAATTTATTCCTAATGTTTATTTTGTACCTATACTAAAGCATAATCTTATGAGTGTTGGACAGCTAGTACAAAAGGATTACAGGGTATCTTTTATGGATAAAATTTGCACATTGGATAGATTTCCAAATGAAAGGTTGATTGCAAGAATGGTGATGACCAAGAATTAGATGTTCCCCATCAAATTTAGTGCACCCAAGGATAAAAGGAAGCCAATTTTAAAACTATGTATTTAGACCAATCATGGCTATGGCATTTGAGTTATGAACATTTAAATTTTGAAGGTTTGAGTTTTTTATAAAAGAAAAAAAATGGTAAAAGGATTGCCACCTATAGAGAAGCCAACCAATTCAAGTGAGAGTTGCATTTTACCTTATTCTCTCATGATCCTATGTATTTTGAAGAAGTGGTTAAGGAGGAACATTGGATTAAAGTCATGGATGAAGAGATGGATTCCATTGAGAGAAATCACACATGGGAGCTAGTTGATCTACCTGAAGGTAAAGATTGTATTGGAGTCAAATGGGCTTATAAAACCAAATTTAATGTAGAAGGTGAAATTAAAAAACACAAGGCAAGGTTATTAGCAAAAGGTTTTGCACAACATTATGGAATTTTATTATAATGAAACATTTTTTGCACTAGACTTGATACTATTAGAATGGTTTTAACAATAGCTGCATAAAATAATTGGAAAGCTTTTCAAAATGGATGTCAAATTAGTTTTCTTGAATGGTTTTTTAGAGGAAGTATATGTGAAACAACTAAGTTAGGTTATGAAGTTCATGGACATGAAGATAAGGTTTATAGATTGAATAAGGCACTCTATGGTCTCAAACAAGCACCAAGAGCATGGTATAGCATAATTGATTCATACATGCAAAGACATGCATTCAATAGAAGCAATAGTGAGCCCACATTGTACATAAAAATCAATAAAGAAAGTTAGATTTTGGTTGTGCGTTTATATGTTGATTTAATTCACTGGAAATTTATCTATAGACACATTTAAATCAGCAATGAATAAAGAGTTTGAGATGACAAATTTGGGTTTGATGAAATGTTTTCTGGGCATTGAAGTTGTTCAATAAGATAAAGGAATTTTCATTAATCAATCTAAATATGCAAATGATGTGTTGAAAAGGTTTAGAATAGTTGGTATGAGTTTTCCATAGTCCATGAGGTTTAGAATGTTGAATTGTAATCCATCATCTATATGAGTTGCAACAGGAACTAAAATTAGCAAAGAAGAAAAAGGGTCAAATGTTGATTCTACAGTGTTCAAAAGACTAATTGAAAGTTTTATGTATCTTACAACTATAAGACCGGATATCATGTATGGGGTTAGACTAATCTCAAGATTCATGGAGTCACCAAAAGACTCACATTGGCAAGTTGGAAAAAGGATATTGAGATATGTGGCAGGAATAATAGGATATGGAATCTTATATTCCACAACTAATGATTTTGGTTTCATTGGTTATATTGACAGTGATTTTGCAAGTAGCATTGATGATAGGAAGAGTGCTTCTGGATATGTCTTTCACTGTGGGATAGGAGTAGTGTCATGGACATCAAATAAGCAACCCATAGTGACTCTTTCATTAGTTGAAGCAAAATATGGAGTAGCCACATCAACAACATGTCAAGGAATTTGGATGAGAAAAGTTTTGATAGATTTATTGCAAGCATAGGAGGAGCCAACACCAATCTTTTGTGACAACAAAACAACAATTGCATTGTCAAAGAATCATGTCTTTCATAAGAGGAGCAAACACATTGATATAAGATACCATTTTATCAGAGAGTTGGTGAATAAAGATGAAATTCAACTGAAATTTTGTAGATCTAAAGATCAATTAGCAGATATATTTATCAAGGAATTAACAAAGGAAATCTTTGAGTATTTAAGACAGTTTGAGCATTGTAAATGGAGAAACAATTAATGATAGAAATTAAAGGGGAGCGTTAGAATAAAACAAATAATTTCTTCCATTGATTCGCGAGAGGAGAACAAAAAAATTGCGAGTTTTTTGTAGCAAAATAAATTAGAAACTAATTGAGCTTTTTACTGTTTGCATGAGCTTTTCATTTGTTGTAGCTTTCTTTTAGTTTTTCTATCTTGTTTTATCTCAAGACCTCTATTTAAAGAGGGTTTATGTAACTTTTTCGAATGAAAGATGGATAAAGTTTCATTTGCATTGTTGTAGCAATTAGTAGTTTTCTAGTTTTTGTTTTTTATTGCCTTTACCTTTCTTAGCAAAAAGAGGATACATTTCACTTGATAAGGAATACCTAATTATTAGGTTGCACCAGCTCCTTGGTAATAGGTAATGCAATTAGATTTTTTTTAAGAAGCCAAAAAATAGAGTTATATTGAATCCATATAAATTATTTTCTTTTCAAATGTATATTGAATATGATTACAATACATTATTTTGCGAAGATTTTTCTGAATCCTATTTTCACTAAATATGATTAAAGGTTTATAGTCAATGAGAGGAAGGCACATTAATTCATAGTCTATAATTTAATGGATTTGATTGGGGAGTAAACATGCAGGTGGTCTCTCATAGCAAGGCGTATACCTGGGCAAACTGATAATGAGATAAAGAATTACTGGAACGTCCATCTAAGCAAACAACTTATAAGTCAAGGCAGAGACCCTAGAACTCATAAGCCCCTTTCTCATCCCAACCTACAAAACCCTAATTCCACAAACACTACAGAAGGCAACATTGATAAATCTAATACATCCACTGTGAAAAGAAATTCTGATTTAGTCAAGTTAACAAATAGTCATCATTCTAATCATCATCTACATGTATGAAAAAAGGTGTAAGATGGATATTAATGAAATGGAAACTTTCAGTGGCTCTGAAAATATCGGTGCAATCTATCGCAACAAGCGGTATGATAAGATATTTTGACCTAGAAATATCATTTTAAAGCTAGTGGGATTATGGGAGATCACCACCTATTGTCTTCAACATTTTTTGTAAGTGATGTAGCTAAAGATAGTCCTTTAATACCCCATATTTGAAAGCTCTAAAACAATCTCGCTCTTGCAACTACTGCCTTTGACATACAGTCGATCCAAAACATTTGCTTAGATCATTGCAATCAAATTAGTAACAATGCACCAATTCCTTCCATCAATAAAATTCAATTCAATGTGTATGAAGGAAACATGTTGGAAAGTGCAAATTTTGATCCACACTATCATTTCCCAAAGGCATAAGTATTTCTAGATGCAAATTGCGCTGCTATAGACAATCATAACAATGGCATTCACCAAATATATGTTGTCCCAAGCAGCAATCAAGACTCTTACGACCCTTACCTTGACTCAGCTATTCATGAGGGCTTGAGGAAAATTTTCCACCAATAATTTACTGACAAAAAATTCACCTCCAACAATTCATGTCGTGGAAAATTCACCACCAACAATTCATGGTGGTAAATTTTCCACGAGATGAATTTTTCATGGCAATGTATTGTTGACAATGAATTGTTCGAGGTGAATTTGTTGATGGTGAATAGTTGGTGGTGAATTTTCCTAAAGCCATTCATGAGGACTTATTGTTGAACAACTTCAATACATCCTCTTCTACACCTTCAAGCTCTCAACCTTTACAACTTCGCTTGGAGCCAAAAAATCCAAATAGTAATGCCTATGATTTGTGGTCATAATATCAGTATCATCATTATGCATAAGCCTCACAAAATTGTTACTTGAAAAATTTTGGTGTGTGTGATAATTGTTAGGAAAAAGGTGTCTCAACCTTTGATTTTTCCATAGCTTTGATTTTCTAAATATTAAATGTTGCTAATTTTCTCACATTGTCTTGTGAGTTACAACTTGCAATTTCTATTCAGATGAGGAATCAAGTTGGAAAGTTGAAATTACATGTGGAGTTGTGCATAAAGGATTTTTTCTATTTTTGTGTTGAGTTTACATGCAATGTGAGTTTTCGAGGTGCGGTTATTTTGGCAAGTGCAGATTTTGCAATGTGGCATGTGGTGACAATTGGAAACTTCCCATTATGTGTGTGTAGTGTTTTTGGTATTTTCCATGTTGCATCGTCAGCCTTTGGAATTTGTTTTATAATTTTCTAATTTATGCATTGTAAGCTCTTATATATTGAGCACTTGTATTTTGGAGTTGTAATTGTTTTTATTAAAGTACTGTTATGTTGCCAGAATTACTTCAAAATTGTGAAGAAGTATGAAGACTTACAAGAGCATAGCTCTTCAATTATATTGTATTTTTTTATTATTGTTGAATAATATTATTGAGTTGTGTTTTGGAGTGCGGGGTTTTTCCCATGTAAAATTATGTGTTATGAGTTCTTTGTTTATCTATTTATGATATGTATGTGCATCTAAATCTATAACAATTAAAGGTGTTTAAGAAATTTTTGTAACTCTCTCCTGCTTAGATTAGTGTAGGAAGCTTCTTCCACGTACTCAACTTCCTTTCAATAATCAGATTGTCATATAGGTTTGTGTGGTTCATACTTGAATGTGAAGAAAAAAAAATTAAAAGTTTTGGTGTTAAGAGTGAAGTATGTATTTTAGAAGATGCAGAGGTGGTCACCTTTTTTGGGGAATATATTGATAATGTTTGTGAGTCATATAATTTGGTGCAGTCGAAATAATGGGTTGTGTGGTGTATAGATATATCAAACAATAAGAGATGTTTCGCTCATTTTATGCTATGATAAATAGATTACTTCATGCACAATTGACTCGACACTTGAAACTTGAATATTAGCTTCAACAATAATGTTTTACAATTTTAAATAATATAAAGCAATAGTCTGGGTTAAAGCTAAACTAGGATCTTGTTTGCATGTCTAGATTATGTAAAAATTGACATTGAATTTTTTTTTTTAAACTCTAAAACAAAGAACAATAATACTTTATATCAAACATTTTTCTTAGTCATAATCATGGATCATATATTCTGGTCAAGAATGATCAATAGTTTTTCATTTAGTTTTTCACCTGTGTCACATTTTTATGCCCAACGTCTTCATTTATCTCACCATCATTTTGTTTCCATGTACATAGCAGAAAGTTTGTCATATAAATTTTTCTTAGTATTCACACTCAATGTGTCAGTTTCACGTTTAAACAAAATTATCTTATTGGAAAACTATTGTGGCAGCACCCTAATGCACTTGTGTTTTCTTTATTTTAGCCAAAAAATTTGTACACCATTTCTATGTACATACCCTACTCATTTATTGCATCATGTTCCATTCAAATGGATAACTTATAAAATTCATTAGTCTAGTCATATACATTGAGCATCCTTTTTCCTTAGATTTAAAAAACTTCTCTAGAGGTTTTGTGCATAGTGCATAGGGAAATTTTTCCCTTTGTTGTCTTTTCCATCTTACTCCAAGTCTTGATGTTTTCCTTATCTTGATTTTTATTTCTTTTTCTAAATACTCCCACCATATTAGTGTATGATGCCTGAATTTTGACCATGTGAATTTCACATTTTTTTCCTCTTTCGTAGTTTTCCATTTGAAGAAACTTATGCATGTCATTTATGTGGGAGTAAATGGTGACTCCCCAACACCCCCAAGAACAGTTGCTAGACTAAAACCACTTCCACAAGAGAGAGAATGGAAAGAAAGCTTGCTTCACAATGCAAGATTGAATAATGGTTGAATATGCTTCAATAAGCTTCAATTGATTGAATGCACTTGAATGCAAATGTACATGAGATGCCTTACTTATAAAGGCAAAGTTGAGAGATAGGATTAAACAAGATCATTACAAGTGTCTTAATCCTATGACATGAGACAGCTAACTACCTAGGAATCATGCAATATAGCTAGATAAGATAAGTTCTAGAAAAGCCAACTAAGACTTCTAGAAAGAATCTTATATCCTAAGTAAACTTAACATGTGAATATGTCCCCTAATTTACCTAAGGAATGAATAAGCTAGGTATAAGACATTTATTCACACCAACAATTTAACCATTATATTGACTCCTCTATATTTTAGACTGCCCACATAATTTAACACTTCAACCATTATTCTACCATTCCTTCCTTCTAATGCCCTAATCAACCTTTCTGCGATTAACTAAGGTTCAAATTTATCTTCCTTCTCTTGCTAAATAGATAATAAATCACCTTCTAAAAATTCTTCCCAACCCTCTTTCTTCATTTTTTCAATTTACAACTATTTTCTTGTATTCCTTCCCCCACAATTATTCTAGCAAGCTCTTCCACCTATCTTTATAGAAATTACATAATTTTTTTCATTTGTGCATAGCCTTCGCATACTCCTTCCATCTTTCTTAAAAATATAATTTCTACCTATATTCTCAACAAATCATATTTAATGAATCTTAGCTTATTAAAATTTATATTATAGACAACTTAGCAACAACAATAATTCCAATATTGGCATTGCAAGTGCACCTAATACAAGCTACACACTACTCTTATGATGGTTACTACTAACTCTAGAAAATCCTAGATATGGATACCTATATTAAGGATCATTAGAATTAGCATTTGACGCACACTTAGGTTGAAGTAGGTAAAGTATGCATTGATTTAATCTACACTTATGATGTCTATATTTTCCCTATGTTTGACCATTCATGATGCAATATAGTCATAAGAATCACGCCAAGTACCTTGGAGCTAGACATGCAAATTATTAGAAGGTTATAGGCTTCCTAACAATTTATTATATTAGTCTAAAGGATTCCTCAACATTCCCTTATATTGCTTAACCTTTCTAATCCATCACATTAATCACCTATTCTTAGTAGCTTTATGACTAGTCCAAAGAACATATCATTTCTATAATATACTTGTGCCTTTTTGATATCTCAAAAAAAAGACCTGCCTCATAGTGTCTTTAACTTTCAATCTTGGGCCACAAATAACATTAATGATATTCACTCTTAATCAACATGAAAATTCTTATATATAAACTGTTTGATGCTCAACTCAAGTTCTTATCGACTTCTATCTGCCTTTATAAATATGATTACCCAAATATAATAATATAATGATATTTTGAAATAATACAAAATGGTTCTTAAATATGACATAAAAAAACATAACAATTATCTAATTTCCTTTATATCGTAAACATTATTTAAAATGAGATTGTAGTGCACATAATAGTCTCACCCATGTCAGCATGGTTATTTTTGATGGCTGAAATAAAAACTTAGATCAAAACTATCTTTAAATTTAATCTATTAAAAGCTACAACAATCGTGACCCTACAAGTATGCCAATCTAGAAATGTAGAAACAACAATTTATTCAAGAACAAAGTCCTTATTCTGCCTTACACCAGGAAAATGGAGGAGGTCTTCAAAAAAACTCTTCCGTATTCGTTGAATTCACACTAATTTTTTACACAATGAGTAGCATGCAAATTTAAACATAGAGGTAATTAAAGATCAACATGAACTCTTTTCCTTTTCAAGCGAAATCTGGACCTTTCGATGCCTCCGCAAACTAACAAGTTTTGAATAGAAAGGAAACTTATTATAGCCAACAATGTGATCTATGAGAAATAAGAGAAAGACAAATTTCATACCAACGCCTCTTTACACAGGCTTCACAAATTCTTCTTATTTTTCAGCTACACAACTTCGTGAATTCTTCCTCTCTATATGCTCCACGCTAGAATCCTCTTCTTCTTTTCTATGCTAAAAATCTGCTCACATTAGTTTCCCTACGCCAAGCTCCATTCACTACCTTATCCCTTGTGCCTGACACAATTACTTCACCTCCCTCTTGCGCCAACCTAGAACAACCACCAATTCCTTGTATTATCTTCCCAAATAACTACCTTCCACGCTGAAAATAACCAAGTCACTCCCTTTATTTTAATAACTATTTCTTTTCTTATTGTTTCTAGCGCTAGCTTTCTTCCTATGTGGAGTGCTCACTATATCAAGTTTTGATTTATTTGTATAAATTATATAATTTCCTGCCTACACGTGGAAAATGGGAAAGTTTTCATGTTTCCAGACCACGCCTCCCTACATGCAAATACAAGCCAAAATTAAGACTAAAGAAAACCAAAACAAAACAGAATGGAGGTTGATGCTCCTGTGTCAGGCTCCCCCATAAACAAAACAAAATCATGAGCTCCTTCTCATGAGGTCATCAACACTATGATCATATTTGGAGATCTCTGCAGCTATTAACCAAGTGGAATTCTCCAAAGGATGATCCTTCCATTTCACCAAGTACTTGAAATATTCCTTTCCTCGGGTCTTCTTCAGTAACTACTTCTCCAAGATACACTCAATATCATTCGGATCTGACTTGGTCACTTGATGTTCCCATCTTGGAGGCAGCTCTGTGTTTGTTGTTCCATCTGTTTCCTCACCTTTGTAGGGATAGAGATCGGCCACATTGAAGATGGGAAAGATACCCATATCAGAAGGAAGAGATATCTCATAAACATTGGCAGAAAACTTTTTGAGAATCTTGCAAGGACCTATCTTCTTTATTTTAAGTTTTTTGTATTCACCTTTTGGAAATCTCTCCTTCTTGAGATGAGCCAAAATGAGATCACCAATTTGAAAATGTACTTCTCTACGCTTCTTATCAGAATATTGCTTGTACTATTGGTTTCTCCCCTCAATTTGCAATTTGACCTCTTCATGAAGGTCATGAATACCTTTGGAAAAATCCTCACCATTTGCATGTCTCCTTTTGAAGTTACCAAGATGATCTCTAAGTTCAAATACAGCCCTTGGATGCATACCATAGACAATGTAGAATAGGCTCAAACCTGTACTCTTGTTTGGAGAATCATTATATGCAAATTCGGCCTTTGCTAAAGCCATATCCCAAGCACTAGGTGTGTTTCCAACAAGACACCTCAACATATTACCCAAACTTTCATTAACCACTTATGTTTGACCATCTATTTGGGGATGGTAAGTTGATCTAAAACTGAGATGGGTGCCCAACTTCTTCCAAAGTGTTCACCTAAAGTATCCCACAAACTTTGTATCTCTATTAGATACTATACTCTTGGGTATACAATGCAATCACACAACTTCTTTGAAAACCAAATTAGCTATGTTTGTCGCATCACTAGTCTTCTTGCAAGGAATGAAATGAACCATTTTTGAGAATCTATCCACAACTATGAAAATAGAAGCATTCCCTCTTTGAGTTCTAGGAAATCCTACAACAAAATTCATACTCATTGAATCCCAAGGTTTATTTGGCACAAGTAGTGGTTGGTACAAACTAGTGTTTTGACTATTGCCCTTTGCATGCTAGCATACTCTACATCTCTCCACATACCTCTTCACATCCGCCTATATTTGTGGCCAATAATAATGTGTACTCAATTGTACTTAGGTTTTGTCCTACCCAAAATGTCCTACTAGGCTACCACAATGCTTCTCCTTCAAGAGATTCTCCCTCATTGATCCTTTTGGAATGCACAACTAATTACCTCTAAACAACAAATCATCTTGCAACATAAAATCAGTCCATGGTCCTCTATCTCTACTAATAGGACTACTACAAGCTTCATATGCATCTTCGAAATCTGCATCATTCACATACAACTCCTTCAAGCTCTCAAACCCAACACTGTTTTCCTAGATTTCATGTAGCAACAAACTTATTCTACTCAACACATCAACAAATTTTGTTCGCTTACCCACTCATATATTTCAACACAAAGTTAAAACTCTGAAGGTACTCCACCCACTTTGCATGCCATTGATTCAGCTTGTGTTGGCTATTTATAAACTGAAGTGCATGGTTATCTATTTAAACAACAAAATCCTTGGGAAGCAAGTAATGCCTTCACTTATTCAATGATTGAACCAATGCATAAAATTCAAGATCATAAGTTGAATACTTATTCTTAGCATCATTCAATTTTTCACTTAAATAAGCAACTGGTTTCCCCTCTTGACTCAGGACAACCCCTATTGCTAAGCCACTAGCATCACATTCTACTTGAAATACTTTGTTAAAATTAGGTAAGACAAGTATAGGTTATTCTACTTTCTTTTTAAAAATTCTAAAACATTTTTCAGCCTCTTGAGTCCATTCGAACTGCTTTTTATATGTCATTTTATAGTGTCAACTATAGGAGCAACTATGCTACTAAATTTTTTAATAAACTTTCTATAAAAACTAGCAAGTCCACAAAAACTCCTTACCTCATAAGCACTTCTTGGTGTTGACCAATCAACAATGGCCTTAACCTTCTTTGGTTCCATCTTCAATCCCTCTCTAGAAGCCACAAATCCCAAGTAAACTAATTCAATCTTCATAAAAGTGCACTTCTTGAGGTTGATCAACAACTTCTCCTCATGCAACTATGTCATAACCAACCTTAAATGCTCTAGGTGTTCTTCCTTAGACCTACTAAAAACCATTATATCATCCAAATAGACTATCACAAACTTCCCCAAGAATGGTTTCAAGACTTCATTCATAAGCATCATAAAAGTACTAGGTGCATTTGTAAGCCCAAATGGCATAACCAACCATTCATAAAAAATGGATCATTAGTCTTAAATGTTGTCTTACATTCATCCTTAGGTCTAATCCTAATCTGATGGTAACCACTCTTAATTTTATCTTTGAAAAATACATAGAACCACTCAAACAATTCATTAAATCATCCATCCTTGGAATAGGAAACCTGTACATCTGATGGTTATCTTATTGATTGCTCTAGAGTCTATACACATTCTCCAATCACCTTCTTTCTTGGGTACTAAGACTGTTGGTACAGCACATGGGCTAAGACTCTCCCTTATCAATCCTTTTTTAAGCAACTCTTCAACATGATTTCTAATCTCCTCATTCTCCTTCAAAGTCAATCTATATGCAACCTTTTGTGGTACGCTAGCCCCTGGAACCAATTCCATATGGTGACTAATAATCCTCATTAGAGGCAACTCATTAGGCAAATCAAATACCATAATATCCATATGCTCTTTCAATATACATCAAGTATCTCCTTCAACAAATCATCCAACTTAGTAGCGGTAGGTGCATCCTTAGGTTTAAATACTAATGCATATCCTACTTCTTCCTTCTTCATATCACACAAGAATTCTTTGCCACTTACCAACATAATCTTGCTGCTACTGCTGCTCTTATTATCCCCTTCTCCTCTTAAAGGTAACAGTGTATGTTTTTACCATCCTTTTGAAAAGTATAAGTATTATTTCTTCCATCATGTATATCCCTCTTGGTAAGTTGTCAAGTCCTACCAAGAAGCACATGGAAAACATCCATGGGCATGATGTCACACATAACAGTGTCCTTATAGCTACCTATCTGAAACTCTAATGAGACCAACTCATCTATCAATAATTGATGCCCTTTTTGTAGCCAAGAAACTTGATAGGGATTAGGATGTTTAATTCTAGTAAGACATAGCTTGTCCGCCATTTCAACTGACACAAGATTATCCATACTACCGCTATCAATAATAAGTTTGCAGCACTTACCTTTAGCCTTGCAATTGGTCTTGAATAATGCTCTCCTTTGCAAAGGTTTTGGACTCTCGTTTGGTGGATTCAACAGTACTCTTTTAAACAACAAAGACTCTCATGTCTCGGGTTCTTCTAAGTTATGAGAAGTTGACCCCACACTCTGTTGGTCTACTTGCACAATCTGATTAGTTCTCTCAAACCTTGTGTGGTCTTCTTGCATAAACTCAGAACACTCCCAACTTTTATGACCAAAATTGTTACACTTAAAGCACTTACCTAGAAAGCCTCTTCCTCGTCCTTGGTAACCTCCTCTACCAAATGGTCTCCCTCTATTTTGTAAACCTCCTCTCTCTGGATTAGCTTGTCCACTAGAAGTCCCAAATTCTTCACCTTGATGGTGATTTTGTCCTCTACTAGAGTGTTTCCCTCTTCCTCTTTCTGCTCTTCTTTACCTCTTCCTTGTTGATTTTTTTCTCATAAGCTTCTCTTCTTTAATAGAAAATTGATACGCTTCCTCAAGACTCCTAGGTGATAAAATACTCAACTCATCTTGAAAACTATATCATAATCCATTGAGGTACCTAGCTACCTTCTCCATATCTTCTTCACTATGCCTTGATTGAATCACAAGTTTATAAAACTCTTCTATGTATTCTTTCACACTCATCTCATTTTGCTTCAGGTTTTGTAACCTTTTGAATAGGTTAGTCTAGTAATCTCGAGGAAGGAATTTCACTTTCAACTTGGCAACCATTCTATCCCAAGAAGTTATCTTTTCTTTTTTCTTCTTTCTTCTTTGTAACTGAATGTAATCCCACCACAAAGTAGCATGGCTTTTGAGTCTTGTGCATGTAAACTTAACTCGTTTATCCTTTGCCACTTCTTTGTATTTTAAATACTTATCAAGATCATTTATCCAAGCAATGAGTTCCTTTGCATTGAGGTTTCCTGAGTAGATGGAAACCTCTATTTTGGGCTTGGCTCCAACCCCCATGACTGCTCCCAGTCTACTCACTTCAACTCCATCAAGGTCTTTTCCTTCTCCATGAACCACCTCTTCTCTAGCTGGCTTCTCCTCCTCTTCATTATCACTTATATCTCTCACAAGTAACCCTCTTCTTTGTGCCTGCACCATTGCTTCCATTCTTTTTATGAGATTCTACAACATTTCAAGAATCCCTTGATCCATGCCTCTCCTAGAACCTCCTCATGGTATTTTTCTCAACTTAACCCTACCCAATCACTTATGGATTTGATACCAAAAGTTGATGGATGAAATAAAAACTTAGATCAAGAATATATTTAAATTTAATCTATTCAAAGTTATAACAATAGTGACCCTACAATGCCAATCTGGAAATGTAGAAACAACAATTTATTCAAGAACAAATTCTTTATTTTTCCTTACACCAGGAAAATGGAGGGGGTCTTCAAAAAAAAAATCTTTTGTACTCATTGAATTCACACTAATTTGTTATACAATGAGCAACATGCAAATTTAAACATAGAGGTAATTCAAGATCAACATAAACTCTTTTCCTTTTCAAGTGAAATTTGAAGCTTTTGATGCCTCCACAAACTAACAAGTTTTGAATAGCAAGGAAACTTATTATAGCCAACAATGTGGTCTATGAGAAATAAGAGATAGATAAATTTCATACCAACACCTCTTTATACAGGCTTCACAAATTCTTCTTATTTTTTAGGTACACAACTTCATGAATTCTTTCTCTCTATATGCTCCACGCTATCTAATCCTCTTCTTCTTTTCTATGCTAAAAATCTGCTCACATTAGTTTCCCTACGCCAAGCTCCATTCACTGCCTTCTCCCTTGTGCTTGACACAACTACCTGTTGAGTGTGAAACCCAACCATTTCCCTTTCATCTCCATCTTCTCATGACTCTTCATTTTCCTTTAAAAGATTATCATATATTCTTTTTTCTTGGTGATAGATGATGATGTATTGTATTCTTGTTGTTGCAAATCATAAGAGTTATTTCCCCTTCTTTTCCCATGAATGTAGCCATTACGATGAACCATGTAAATTTTTGTTGTGTTATTATTGTTTATCCATGTTTGTGTATTATTGTTATGATATTAATTGTCCGCACTTTAAACTCAACAATTGGTATCAAAGTCAAGTTGTGTTCGATCACTTGGCATGAGAGATTTGAGTTTGAGTGGGAGCAATGTCGTTCAACGAAGGGAGTCGTAGGAAATCACAAGGAAGGTCAAAATCTAGAGAGAGATGTTGGTTGTTGGTATTGTGGAAAGCAATGCCACATCAAGAAGAATTGTTGATCTTGGAAGAAGGTTGAAAATCAGCCAAAAGAGGATGAAGAAAATTTGGTATGTGAAGAGGATGCCGGTGCAAAAATTGGTGTTCTTATTTCAGCCTTAGAAAAAACAACAACAAATGTTTGGGTGGTCGGTTCAGGAGCATTCTTTCATGCCACTTCATGCAAGGAGTACTTCAAAAATTTGCAAAGCGGTGACTTTGGTAAGGTTCTTCTTGGAAATAATAAATCTTATGATGTTATCGGAAAAGGGGATTTTTTGTTAAAATTAATAAATAGAAATAGTTGGCTGTTACAGGATGTTAGATATGCCCCTTAGTTCAAACAAAATCTGATTTCAACTAGACAGTTGATTTCTCAAGGATGTAAAGTCACTTTTGGATCCAACAGATGGAAAGTAACAAAAGGGGCCTTGGTAATTTCACGAGGCAACAAAGTAAGCACCTTGTATGTAGTAGAAAGTGACACTAAAGTGGGAGTTATTCATTCCACGCCAACTCCTTCATTGAGTGAGATTTTGGTTGCAAGAAAAATGTTCTTGGATAGGTTAGATGATGAAGCTGAATTAGTTGTTGAAGAATTCCTTACCATGTTGGAATCTGATCAAGATGAAGGAAATGATACATATGAAAAAGATGTTGATGTTGATGTCGTGAAAACGATAGATGGGCTTGTTGAGCAAGAGGTTGTAGGTGATGATAGATCTGTCTTAGAGGTTGTGGTTTCTGTAAATGAGGACTTGGTGGAACTGCGACAACAGGTTTAGGTGTTGCAAAATATGTCTATGGAAAATGGGGTAGATAATGAAAACGAAAGTGGTGAAAAGTTGGTAGAGTTGTATGAAAGATTACAAGTGATTGAGTCTAATGATGTTGGCATTGGTAAGGCTTTAGACAAGACTCTGCTATTTGAGGATAATGATGCCCAAATTGGTGGAGGTGTTAACATGGAGCCTATTGGTGCACGGAGGAGGCGAAGTCCCAGGCAGATGGTATAGAGACAGCTAAAGAGGTAAGAGGAAATGGCACGAATGTTTCCAATCAGGAGGAAAATGGTAGAGAAGTAGAAGCGAAAGGAATTGCATCTAAATATACAAAAAGTGAAGAGTAGAGAATCCAACTTAGCATAGTGGTTATGCAACTCTTCACAAAATAGAGCATCGAACTCCTAGACCCTCCCTTGGTTTTGTTGTATGAGATTGCCAACACTTGTTTAGTCAAAAAATTTTTGGACGATATGGGTTCTTCATATAAGGTAATTCTCTTTGTACCCATATTAATCTAAGATGTGTTTTGGGTTTATGATTCTTGTATGCCAAAAGTGGGTAATTGGTGCAGGGGCACCATTAAAATGGACGATGATTTTAAGTAGGCTTTAGGACTTTTGTTACATCTTTGAGTTATGGTGCTAAATAAGGTCATTGAGACCACTCTTTGATGTATTTAGGCTTAACCTAGTCCTAATAGGTGTTTGGAGGAGTCATTTTGTGAAACAATGTTGAAATTTGTCAAGATTGCTCAAAATTGCAAAATACATGTAATCAGGGGTTTTAGAGGATTTTGGTGAATAAGGTCTTAGTTTATGTTGAATAAGGTCTAGTGTGATCATTCAAGGCATATTAGGTTGATTTAGAGTCACTTGGGGCCACAAATGCAAATCTTGCAAAATATTGCAAAATATGTAACAATGTTGTCAACAAAGTTGTAAGCAATGTAATTTTGCATTCAACAGTCACAAGGAGGTTTAAAAGGTAGTTGATGGTAGTTGGTTGTTGGTTTTGGGTGGAAGAATCTTTAAAAAGGTGAATCACATCATTGTAATGGTTGGCCAAGAGATTTGGAGAAGAAAACTAATAAAAATCTCTATTAATTCTCATATTTTTCTGTTTTTCCTGTCTTTTCCAGACTTGTACGGGTCCGTACAGGATTTTCATGGTCTGAAACTTTCAGTGGATATTGGTAAATATGTCTACTATCATCTAAAGTTGGTTTGAAGTCTTAAGATAGGAATTTGCAAAAGATATTTCCGTCTTACTGTAACTGCCCTGTTTTCTGTGTTAGGGGGTTTTGAAGAAAACAAAAAGATATTCTAAGCCTTCCACCTACTGTACTGACCTGTGTCTCAGTGGAAAGGCTTCTCTTAGGATGTAATAATGTTTCTTTGTTGATTTTTCAACCTGTGAGTACGTGGAAAGAGAATATAATGATGCCCTAGGGCCAATCAAGTTGTTTTCCATGTATAAAAAGGGGTAATGAGGGGTGGTTTTGTGAAAATGTGTTCGGGATTGTTCATGTGATGGTTTGTGAAGTTGTTGCAGGGTATTTGAAGCCTGATAGAAGCGTTGGTTGGGTCAGATAAGCATGAGAATACATATTTCTATCAAAACCCTTGTTTTGAGCATATAAAGGGAGGGTTTCTGATGATCAGCGTATAGAAGAGCTTCAATCTGAGTTCTAAAGGTGGATTCAGTGCTTTTAGGGCATTTGAATTGCTGCCCCAAGGTTTCAAGGGTCTGTGTTAAGTTTGAAGGTATGATGCTTTGTAAATTGAGCCTAATTTAAGTAGCCTAGGCAAGGGGTGTTGTATTGAAACTCATAGTTGTTATAAAAGAACCCTATGAAATCTCTTGGTATGTTGAAGAACTTGGTAAAAGGTGTCTAAATCTCCAAGGGTTTGAGGTCTTGAGGTGTTTGTAGAGTCTTATGCCTATTTTTCATGTTTGGAACCCTATAAGGGTTTTGAGGGTGAGTTGATGTCTAACAGTTGAGATCGTTGGGAAGAGAGTTTTCCTTGTTTAGTTGTGATCAGGCTGAGGTTGTTCGGTGTGTTCACCACCCCTCTGCATCAGTAATTATTCCAAATACTAGCGTTTCTCTTAGGGGTCTGAACCGAATTATGTACATAAGAAGTGTTTTGTACAGAGGGGTTCTGTATTGGTTGATTGTTGGTCAGACGGGTGCCTCTTACTTGATTTTCTTTGACACCCAATGTGATGCCCTGTGTAGACAAACCCTATGTTTTTCTAGGGGTGAGACAGCTAACCTTTTTGGAATCACTGTCTGCGATGGTAAGGTAATTAAGGTTTCCAAAGATAGCATAGGGGAATCAGGGCTTTCGGTTTCTTAGCTTAATGAGGAGAAAAATGATGATTGGAAACCATTGTTTGAATCTAGTGCGCCCAACATGGGGTGCAATGTATTTTGCGAGACTGGACTTGGAATGGCCGTGTGCAGCAGTGAAGAGGAGGCAGAGTATTTCTTCGCATCTGGTTTGCAGGAGTTAGGCAAGGAAAAGATTGAGAGAATTGAGGAGGCTGATGAAGCGATGTGGAATGAGAGTGATGATGAGGCACTCATGGGTTCTGTGAATGATTATGAAGAGGTTCATAGGCAGCAGTTGGAAGAAAACAAGAGGCGAATGGAGGAGCTCAATCTCACGGGAATTGCTACCAGTTTGAAACAGGTCTCTAATATGGCCTCCAAGTCTGCAAAGAGGCCTTCAAATCCCAGGAAACAGAGGACTGAGGAGAGAGCGGTGGTGGTGCGTCGCTCCAGTCGTGTAGCCAACAACCCTTCTCCAGATTACCGTGAAGCACCTATTGATATCCCTTATGTTTGGAAAAGCTATAATCGTAGATCTATCTTTTCACATGCAATTTCCTCGGTTGAAGCAAGTCGAGAAGCAGTTGAACATGCATACAATATTGAATCTGGTTTAGGATCCACCTACCCAACATCTGTGAAACCCATGTTACATTCCCACATTTCTAGTGGATTTTGGCTGGGTCTTCCAGCTGACTTTTACAAAACACACTTAACGAAATAAAATACAAGGATGATTTTAGAGGATGAAAATGGCGATGAGACTGAAACTCTTTATCTTGCTGGTAAGGTTGGCCTTAGTAGAGGATGGAGAGGTTTCTCAATTCAACATGATTTGATTGAGGGTGACTGCTTGATTTTCCAGTTGATTCCACGAACAGATTCAAGGTGTATATTGTTAGATCGGCTGATTTTGAATCGGGAAAAATAGGAGCGCTTTAGAAAGTAAATCAGACACTTTCCAAGGGTTGTCTGTATCTGACAAATGAAAAAGATTCTCAGAAGATGAGGAAGAGGAATTGGTTGATGCAAAAGTGGCAGATTATTTTGGGTTGAATCAGTTCTTGACAGAGGTAGTGCAAACTGCCTATGTTAACTGCAAAGCAATTGTTTCTATAACTAAATTATTATAACTGTCTTCCTTTTTCCAGTTACGTGGAGTGCTCACTGTATCAAGTTTTGATTTATTTGTATAAATTATATAACTTCCTACCCATGTGGAAAATGAGAAAGGTTTCATGTTTCCATACCACCCTCCCTACATGCAAATACAAGCCAACATAACACTAAAGAAAACCAAAACAAAACAGAATGAAGGAGGTTGACGCTCCTGCATCAATTTTTGTAGGAATTATCATGTCCAAACGGTACGATCCCATTTGAATGGCATGATCACATTCTCATTTAGCACAATGGTATACGTTCCTCATGGCCACATCTATGAAAATTAAATACTTCACAATCTAGATATCTAAGCTAACTAGTATTATAGGTTGGACATATAAAGAAAATTTGTACAAATTATCTCCCATATATACACATATGAATCTAAAATTTCATTCTTCTACTAGACCTACTAGCATATTAATATTTCAATTATGCAAAATATAGTAATCTCATACGTCTTCTCCAAATTATAGTTATAAAAGCATTTAACTTTTTTTCATGATTTCACATAAATGCTTTCAATTTTTTATTTTAGAATGACCTCTCATTAATAAATTATATATATATTCAAACCTACTTTTTCAAATAAAATTTGAATATATCAAGAAAATTCAATTGTACATTCACTTTATCCTCTATCTATGAATATAAAATTGCTATCAACTAAGATAGTGTAAAATACGAGTTTTACTATTTTATGCCAACAAATCCTTTCAAAAGAAATGCAACTACCATAGAAATATTTTATTTTTCCCTTCACATATTTATCCTATTTACTATATATCCTTATTATTAAATTCATTGCACTCTAAATCCTATTTACATGTCCATCAATTAATTTCATATAGAATAATAATAGAGAACCTCTAACCTTCACATTAATTATTTATAATTTCTTCTTAAAATATCTTTTTGTGGGTTCTTTAGAGGTTTCTCAACATCTTCCACTTCATTATTGTCATGTAATTAATGATCCAATCTTCCTCCTTCTACCTCTATTGTAGGCGCTCTCACCTTTTTATATATTTTTTATGTTTCTAGAGTTTATGTGTTTATAAATTGATACCTTTTCATCATTTTTCTTATTATTTCTTCATTTCATTTTTTCCCTTTTCTAATTTCCTCGCTAGTTTTGATTTTATTTCATTTTTAATTGGTTACAAAATTCTATTTTATTTGCTTTATTTTCAACCAATTAAAAACCTAAATAACATATTTGGATGAAAATAAAAGAAATACCAAGTGTATGATAAGAAACTATCTACTTCTTGGTTACAATTTTTGTTTCATTTTTTCAAGTTTTGTTTCTTTTTTAATTGGTTACAAGTTTATATCTTCTATTTATCTAATTTTAATGAGACTTTAATTTATTAAAGTTGATAAAAATGGAAAAACTTGTTCAAAGGAAATTCACATTATATTTAAATATTATTTTTCTCACACATATTAAAAATAATTCATAACCTAACCATACATAACACAATGACTATGTAGGATATATAATCACAACTAAAAACATCCTAGATGGACATGCTAACACTATTCAATAGTCTAGAATTGGTCGCTTCTTCAATTTGCTCTATATTTCTACATTTCCTCTACCTCTCTCATGTACATTAAATCATTTTATTGATCTATTTAAAGAATTATTTCTAAATTATTAACTATTAATATTGGAAGTAAGAAACTGAATATACTAAGGATTTATCATTTCAATAATGTGCATACATTAATTACTACAACAACCTAAAGATACACAAGATTGTGACTAGAAAAGATATATAATTGTAATGAAATTATAATCAAACAGAGTTTATTGTTGTACTTCAATTATTATTCATGTTAATATTATGCTTGCTTAATGCTTATAAACACAACAACATCCACACTATACATTATTATTAAACATATTATCAATAATGTCACTCTTAGCCTCTTTAATTATCTAAAATGGAAAACACATTAATTAGAATGTGCTACATGACATTAAAATTAGGATTCATAATCTAACAACAATATCTCAATCAATAGTGACATCCAACTTATAGCAGGACATAGTCCACTTTATTCAAAATGTTTTGATTAGCATTTTTGGGGATATGGTACTAGCTATATTAGATCATCTATATTTTGGTCTATGGCATTATTGGATCCACCAGAATTTTTGTTATTGCATCCCGTATCTCTTTTTGATGAGAAAATGTAATACCATCAACATCCTTGAACAAGAAAAATACACCTCTCATGCCAGCATTGAAATATAAGTTCCTGCAACAATCTGGTGCATTTGAAGGCTTAAGAAACTCCTTATTTAGTTCTTGCACATAAGTCTCAATATGATTTGTGATGTAATTTAAAGCATCTTCTCTTGTAGAACCATGGTTGTCTTTCATGTAACACTCAATGCTTGAAGTTGTCTCTCCACGAGCTTTCTCATCCTTCAAAAATTATCAAAGAGTATTAGTGTATGGTTTCCTTTATTTCATTATTCTTTAAATTGATAATATAATTTTTACACTTAAGTATCTAACATTTATATCATTTACCTCAAAATCTTTGATATCATCCACTAGTCATGTAGTCAATGACACAAGAGCTTGCAACTTTGATCAATGGAATATCAAGTTGTTCCAAAATCTCATCGGATAAAGGAATGTTCATTAGTATCAATGAATGAACCATTAGAGTTCTCATGCCACTACTTGTCTCTCCATTCATTAAATATTCATCAAGACCCGGTGTATGATTAGAAGCTGTCCATTCTGCTTCTTGCATATAAGCTAAGATAAAACTCTTCCACTAAAACAATACAAACAAAGATTGATTTAAAACATTAAATTTTGAAAATAGAATTTATAGAGTATATACAATAATATTTTTAAAATTGCAATATAAATAATACATATCTTTTACTTTTCTAAAATTAAATTTTCACATTATAGCCTTGTGGAGAGAAAAGATAATCTATAAAATAAAAATTAATGAATACCAAATATTTTCATTTAAGTAATAGAAAGAAAAAAATTCATCATTTAAAATATGGGTGATAAAAATTGAAGCATTTAATATACTTAAATTTTTAATATATTTGAATATAAAAAATGTTTAAAGAATCCAACTTAAACATTAATAAACTATAAGTTTATTATTTTGAAAACCTTTTGTGAGTATGCAATTTTTCGATCTATAAATAAATATTCAATGTAAACAATAGTTATCAATTTATGTTCCAATGGTGAAAAAGAAGAGAAAAATGTAATATATTTTATATTTCTTTTTTTAAAATCTAAAAACAAATGTTAAAAATTTAATATATGCTTTCATTAAAACAAAATTAAAAATATTATTATGTGATCAAATTATTTATAATAATAGTAAACTATTATGAGTTTATGTTTAGTGGTATAAACATATCATTTGATTTTATGAAAATTAAAATACTAGAATGAAACATGTGATAAGAATATGTAATGTATGATAAGAATCGATGTAGATAAAAAATAAGATTTAATAAAATTACAAGACCACATAATTAACAAATTTGTACTTACACAAGAATGAATGTATTTGTGAACAAAGGGACCATGTTTTCTTTCAGCTTCACTTGCAATTTCCTTGTGTATTTGGTATGCAAATTTGAAAGCATTTTTCATGTAGTCCAGGGATGATTATCAATTGTGGAAATATCCCATCTACAATAGAAATGAACAAACAAAGTTAGAAAATTAATTAGACATTCAACATAATCTAGGATTGCTATCTAATTGAATACCTTATTAATGTCGTTGTGAATGGTTTCAATTCATCAATGGTCGTATATGTGTCATAAATATCATCAAGGAGGGAAAGGCTAGTAGCCAATTTTGTAAAACCAATTCTACTTGCACTGAACTCAGGCTCAAATAATGAGTAAGCCCACCAAAAATAAAATTCCATGTGGCGATGCCGAAAGAAATCAAGTTGAATTATGCTTGAATTTTTCCACCATCTAGCACAAAGGAATTTCATATCATTATGATTGTAAATCCATTTTGTTAGATTGACTATCTTTAATTCTTAAAAAAATTAATCAATTTCAACATTTGATTTGCCCTTCTCACTTAAACTACTTTACCAGTAGGAATTCTTTGTATGACTAAACATGCAATTATTGTATATTATTAATAGAACAAGAATTTCAATAAAATAATCAAAATATTTCTATATTTATCTTGCCTAATGTTCAAGGGAACATTTGTTGAGCTAATGTACTCAAATTGACTAGTACTCACGTAGACACTAATTTCAATTCAGACTGATGTTGAGCTTGTAAAATATTGAAATCCAATAATGCTAGTTCCAATAGCTTTTGGCCATATGTGTGTGGAATCCTGAGATAAATTATAAACATGAATGATTAGCATTAAACTTATTTTATTTGTTCTTAACTCTAAAAATCACATTAGATTGAAAGATTATGTTTGTATCAACGTTTTATTTTTAAGGAAAGAATGAAGTACCAATGATCACACATAAACTTTGATCTTACTTATAAATGTTATTGTCAAGTGAGTCATTGCAATTTTGTTGTTTGAATATCTGAATAAAATTCCAAGCCTCCCACCTCGGAACCCTAGATCTCCAAGAATATTTCATAGCATACTCAATCTAAAAAAGACATCATGAACTATTAAAATAGATAATATGTATATATAAAATTACTAATAATATTCAACCAATATGTAGCTAAGCCATTGAAAATATTATATGTAGTTATTAGTAAATTTCTAAACTTTAGAAAAATAAAAAAAGGTTGATGGGTTGTTGTTCAATTGTTGACATTTGTAATTGTGAAAATTGACAAGCATTTCATAGGAAAGGAAGGACTCCATTTTTTTATAAAATATTTAAAAATGACCTAAATGATAATCCCTTCCATAGAAAGATACTTGCCTCCATTAGAAGTGGATTTTTAGTCTCTTTTATGTCACCATATTCCTTCATGGCCTCTTGCGGGTATGCAGATGCGAAAACTCTAGCTTCTTTTAAGATTTTCTCATTAGGGAAATCTAGCTCCAAAGCTTTATATAAATTCAACATAATTGCTAATTTTACATCTTCATGGCTAGATCCAAAGCCAAAGAATTGTCCTTCTTCACCTTTGAATTTTTGAAAAACATCTGCTTGTATATCCAAAATATTCTAGTGATTTGAAAAACTTAGCTATAGAATAGTAATCTAGAAGAAGAAGAAAAATTAAAAAATAAAAATAAAAAAATCCATCACCTGAGGAAACATTGTATCTATTCAATCGTAGTATCCAAAATCCTAGGGTTGTCATGTTGAGATCGCCAATATTATTATGATTCCAGTACCTATTCATGATGACATTATTTGATCACAAATCTTCTTATACGTAGCATTTGATACACCTCCAAATGCACAAGTATGTAGAGTAGAAATTTTTCTTGACAAAACATACATACTTGTGGACATAATCGAGTGTCATTTTGATTTCCTCTTGAAAATGTTGATCTATTCCCAAACGTTGTAGAACATCAACAAACGAAATTCTTTCAAGTAGACCAAATTCTTCTTCTCCATTAGAAAACATATGAAGAATCTCATTAATTAGTATTTCCCTATGTTCATGGTATGAGGAATCCTGATTACAAAACATAGTATGAGAAATCAACTTTCACAATAGAAAATATATAATATAAAATAAATTTGATTCTTCTTTTTCTCCATTAGAAACTATATGGAGAATCTCATTAATTAGTATTTCCCTATGTTCATGGTATGAGGAATCCTGATTACAAAACAAAGTATGAGGAATCAGCTTTCACAATAGAAAATATATAATATAAAATAAATTTGTGTGAATCAAAACGTAAGTATCTCTCATACCCCATATGGAGAACTAAGAGACTGTATGAAATCATCACTCCACAGGTTAGGATGATGATTCCCATTCCGACGAACGATAGCCTTGGAGGATGCTGAAACGCTAACGTTTTCACACACTTCCGCCATGATAGATATCTATGCGTGTACCTGGAATATCAGATGACAAATGATATCATATACCTCTCAACAAAATGGATTAACCAAGAATCACTACTTCCAAGATCCAATGTTAAACGTCAGAGCAACTTTTTCTGGGTAGATAGTGAGCATTGATCAACCATTACTTCCAAGATCCTATGTTAAACGTCAGAGCAAAGTAAGACTGTAAACAAAATGAATTTACCTGGAAGCTTGAAGTGACTGATTGTTGATAGGCTTGAGAAGCATAGTGTAAGCATGCATCTGCTCTATATTTATAGAGGCTTGCAGGTCAAATGAAAATGATAGGTTTTGTGACGTAGAGAGTGTGACGTAGGGGAGATGCATTCCTGAAGACTGGCAAAGCTCGTGCGACAGTCTTCCACGACCAAGAGTGTTCCAGTCTTGTTTCGAGTTAAAAATATATTTGTGGTAGGGCCTGGCCAGTAGTTGCTCACTGTCTGTGAGTTGTGTTTGGAATATTAATTTCCACCACTTACCTAGGGGAGAGGATCGAGTAGGTGTGCACCCTAACTCCGCACTTCTAATTATTCTATGTGGAAATTTCAAATCACTCTCAATTTTTTACAGCAGCTTACTTCACAAGTCCCCTTTTATAACTTTCGTTTCAAAGCCACATCATCAAATATGATGGCACATCACATGTTTTTTGTCAAGGTGTCCAAAAAGACCCAAAAAAAAGTGAGACCAATACATGTGCATTCACATCATGGGTAATTGAGCGCTGATGTGGCATCACATGATTGGTTGCTTTTTAGATCAAAGGAATACATTTTGTTTAATTATGGGTAGCCAAGTCACAACTATTGGGCATTATGTAAACAACTACTATCACAACTATTGGACATTATATAAACAACTACTATCACAACTATTGAAACATGCTCAACTATTGTGTCTTCTCCCCTACATCATGCCCATTTATTTTACAAGACTAAACATAAAACTTAGTAACGTGTTCTTACTATTTGTGAAGATGTCAAATTTACAATATCATCACAAATATTTGCATAAAAAGACAATGGAAGGAAAGACACCTAAACAATAACCTATGGAACAAATAGTTTAACTAAAAGAACATTAAAAAACAAAATATGATTTAAGGTACTTTTACAAAGTAACAATTTTAATTCTAAAACAACCCTATCATAAAATTATAGTTATTATGAGACAAAATTATTACAATATCGATAATTGAATTACACCATTTACTCAAGCAATTTAAACAACTAAAATACTAAATTATCCTTTTTAAGTATCAATACTTGTTAACTTAAATTGAATCAATAACAACGTAGTTTTAGGATTTAATTTGCAACAATTTAAGTTATCAAATGGAATAACCACGATTAAAGCACCAAATAACATTAATGTCAATAGTTTGGACCTTGCAAATTCTTCTTTTTAACTTTTTCCAAGCATGGCTAAATTTATAAGGGAGTATATTATTTATCAAAGACTTATTCACAAACTTAGTCCTTCGCTTTCGATAATTCAAAGCTCTAAGAACTAAGACAAGCACCAATGGATAATAAGTTAACTAAAATGTGTTTTCCCCTAACTTCATTAATATTAATCCCTTGCTATGTTTATTTTAAACTCTAAGAATTATTTAATTTAGACAAACGTCAATGGGTGGTACTTATTAATATGCATCATTTTCTAGAGATTTTCAACATCTAGAGTTACAGAAAAGACAATAGTTAATACCAATAACAAGTTTTGAATTACACTAAATATTTTTTTTGCAATGGCTATATTATTAAAATTCCAAGGTGGTTATCAACTTTTAATGGTGATGCATAAAACTAAGAATTTTAATTTCTAATAGTTCATCTCAAAATAAAATGACCTGATTTATTTAGGTTATGATACATAAGATTAAGTTAAATAATATATTCAAACTATTGATATCACCAAATACCATAAAATAAAATATATATTTTAATTCATTATTGAGTAACCGCGTAATTTTTTTACGATACTTATTTAGATTGAGTTAATTTCAAATTAACATTAGATTTTAACATTATAGTTAATTTAAAGATGGGCTATAATAATTTGATATCCAACAAAACTATTTCATAACTAAAAACTACCCACAACTACTTGGTTTCTTTTCTAAAATTTTATCTTTATATTTTTTCATAATGATTGTTTTGAGTTTCAAAATTAGTTTCTAGAATTGAATGGTCTTAAATTCCTATTGTCTTAATATTTTTTTTCCTCATTTTGATCTAGAAATTATAATGCACAAACAGTTATTATTTTGTTGGTAAATTAGAAGAGATATATTGCAGCCACTATATGTATATTTGATTTTTTGACAGGATATAAGCCAAGTTTTCTTTTGACTGGTTACAGATATAATCAAAATTATTAAGACAAATTTAAATTACTATTTTTTTTAATTAACGATGCTTAAGTTTGGTGCAATGAAACTATAAGTTGAATCATGTATTCTATCTTGTAAACAAGGAATTTATCCTTAGTGGTATATTGTGTTTTAATTTATGGTAAAAAAATTTATTGTTCTATGAAAATAATGTTTGTCTTGAGTGTCATATTGGGGATTGATAATTATGTGATCTCTTGTGTTATGTGTCATTTTTTATGTGCCTTCTAGGGGAGTTGACCCCCCTCTTGTGAAGAGGATATTTTGGGTCCTCCACTTGTGCAAGGGGTTTGAGTGGGTGTAGCTCCCACACATAGGGGCATTTCATTATTTGGGATATGAGTATCCCTTAGGGTAATGGCTATTGCCAGGGTATGAGTATCCTTTACATCTATGGGGATATGAATATCCCATTCTACTTTCTAAAGATTTGTTGTTGGGAGGAATAAGGGTGTTGATCTAGTTGTGGTTATGATGTGGCACTAATGTGGAGTTGTTATAGTTTTGGTGTGGAGTTACATGGAATTTTTGGAGGATATTTGATTATGATATTTCTGAAGTCATATTTTTTCCCCATGTCTAGTAGAGCCCCTACTCCCCCTATATGGAAATCCTTCTTGGAAATCCAATGTGATAGTGATGTGCTTGAGTGTTGGTAACTATTTCAAGTGTAAACTAATTCATGCATTGATAGTGCTAAGTTGTCTTTATGTGGTTCAAGGTGGCTAAGTATTTGTTTATTTTAATGTGTGTTGAAGGCTTAAAAAGTGTATTATTATATGTGTTGTGAGAAACCAATGAATGTTATGTTTCTAACTCAAGTTTGGGATACTAGGTATCCAACTTGGGATAAGTGTGTGGTGGACATTTGAGATGATCTACTTGTGTATACCCGTGTGTTAATTTATGTGTGATGATAAGATTGCATTTTTTGTGTGTGTTGGAATTCCCCTAGTAACAACCACTCCATCTAGAGAAGGCTCTGCTAGTGTATTAGGGATTTCCCCCTTGGAATGTTGAGTTGGATCTGCTCCCCCTTTGAGGACCACATTTTTTGGTCCATAGTGCAAAACTTTTCTTCCTTGAGTTATATCCCATGGGTTGAGGGTGGATTTGGTGTTCCAAACTTGGATGAGCTTCCACTTGGGCTACAGATGTTATAGAGATTGGATTCAAAGACATGGGTATTAATGCAATGTTCTTGTGGTATTATTATTGGTCTATTCACATACAAGTAATTCTTCAACCAGTCATGATCCATGAGCAATGTTTGAAATAGAGGGAGAAGAATGCAATTGTTTGACTTTTTTTATTATCTAGTATTTTCTAAAAGAATATAAAGTACAAAATTCAAGACTTGTGACAATGGAGTATTACAGCATTTCTTGGACTACAAAAATACATGGATGATGACAGAGATATGTGTTAGTGAATGGCATTCACATGGGTAAGATTCAGTGTACAAATAACTTTTGTTACAGTCTACTTCAAAGATATGATTTATGGCTACTTGGATGGCATGTCTCGAGTTGTGTGAGACTATGTTTAGTTATTATATTGATATTTTGTGGTTTGAGACCACCATATTATTATCTTGTGGTTTGAGACCACTATGTTTTGTTGGTTATGTGGTTTGAGAACCACCATTCCCCTCCACCCCTTGAGTGGCTTGAAGAAGTCACATAGTACATGTAATGTGTTAATATTTGTGAAATATGTATTATTTTAAAGTTTCTTTTGTTATTTCACCAATAGTATTGTATTTTTGGATATTTAATTTGTGTAGTCCTTTTTTCCTCAAGGACTTAATTCGATTTAAACACTTTTTATTTAGATTGAAATGTTTCCTTTGTACTTGATTTACTCTTTTACTTTACTTTCTTGAGATTTTATTGTAAACTTTGGATTCAATGTTATTTCTATCTTCTTATGTTTGAGGCTTCTTTGAGGTACTGGCATATGTGTCATGATGTGAACTTTGTAAACTACTATATCTAGAAGGGATTCCTAGCAAGTCGTATGGGGGTGCAGATGTATTGAGGAATTTTTCTTGTGAGGATGGGGATGTGAATGGGACTAGTATGGGATGGTCATAATCCATTCTCCCCTAGTGTGTGATGTTTTGCATACCTTCCTTCTTGGAGGCTAACCCCCTTACACAAACAAGGGGAAGATACTAGGAAATGTATGGAGGGGTCCTAGAGAGGGCCCCGAGTCTTTCCTAATATTTGTTAAGTGATGGAAATTGCTTTAGATCAATGATATGGCATTTGGCATCGTTCCTCTTCATAAATCACATTGCATATACCGTATGATATGTTTGTGTTGTGTTAATGGTGTGAGTGTTGTAAACCAATTTTTTGTGATGCTTATGGATTAACAATAGAAATTATCATAATAAAGGGAAATTAATGATTACTTAAAATGTAGATTCATTATATTTTGTGAAATGATTGACCTATTTATCAAAGAAATGACGGTTGAAGTGAACATATATCTAAGTGTAGCACTTAATAACCATATAAGTGATAGATGAAGTAATGTGAAATTGACATCTGCAATATTATTGTGTAACATCCCATGGGTGGATTATCTTTGAGTAGACAGTTAAAATTGTAAAGTTTCCTAATATTTTAGAATACTTTGGAATATAAAATTGCTATTGTCATACTTGGGAATTTTTTGCATAAAATATTATTGACAAGTGCTTGTGTTTTCATTCACTTTGAGGGACTTCTAAGAGGAAGCCCAATCCTAGGGGGAGAGTGTAAGACCCCATCCCTTGTGGTCTTGTTGATCATGTTAGTTGTTGATGGTTTATGTCCTATATTTTATGTCCTTTTTATCTTGGATAATATATGTTGGTGATGATTATTCCAATACATCAAAGATTCTCATATTTTAATTGTTAACTAACTAATCTTATCCTTGGAACAAATCATTGTTGCACCATAATTTTATGTGATAGCCAAATGAGTTTTATTCCTTGTCTATGTAGGTATGCAATGATCAGGATGTTAAGTTATTGGAAATATTACTCTGTATATTATGTGAATTATATGATGTTAGGTGATTATATACTATGAGAATGACAAAAAATATTTAGGAGAAATTATTAAATGTAGTTTGAAATAAGATCTAGGTAAACAATATTTTGTCAATAGGCTACATATAGTGTGATATTTGAGTCTGAAATGTTGGTGTAATTAATTATTTAATTACACTTGCATAAGTTTACTTAGGAATTTAACTAATTCCTAGGTTGCATTCACTAGGTGATAGGTTATTATGAGGTATTGACCCTTATTCACATGTTTAGGAAATAAGATTCCTTCTAGAAGTCTTATTTACACTTCACATTATCCTAGGTAGGTAGTTAGTTGTCACATGTCATAGGATTATGACACATGTCAACATCATGTTACATCCTACATCTCAACCTTTCCTATATAAGGAGGGTTATTGTACTCATTTGTATCATACTTTATCATACTTCATACCTCATCAATTGATAGGTCTTAATATCAAGCAAGATCATATTCTTGCATATCCTCTCATGGAAGGTTTTCATTGTTTTTGCAAGTGTTCCTGGGTGTCAAGCTAATCTTCAGCTCTTACATGAAACAAGTCTCACACTTACACACCACTATTAAGTTATCAGAAAATAATTTTAAGTTGTTGTTTAATGGTAAACCAGCTATCATTTAATGGTCAAAACCTCCAAAATGTTAAGTGAAAGCCTCCAAAGTCTCTATTACCGCATAAAAGCCAGATAAATATTGGTTTTCCAACTACATGGGAACATTCCATTTCCATTTTGCAATGTTTTTGTCAATTTGATGGAAACTTTCTTTTTAAGTTTATATTGCTTAATGTTTAAATCTGTATGAAAATATACCAAAATCAAATAATACTTAATTTTTTTAACAAAAAATTCTAGATTTGTTCAAGTTCATTTCATTCCATTATTTAACACTTATTATTAATTGTTTAATCCAACCACATACAACTAGAATTTATAGCACATGGCATCCATATGTACCCATGCACAAACACGTACTCTCTAACATATTAACATACATATAGTTTTATATTGACATAATCCTTGAACCGCCTTTAGGTGCAAATGCTTGTAAATACTTATTATGTCGACTAGTAAAGATAAGATAAAACATAATATTTTCATGTTGGCTATCATCTAGAATTCTCTATGTAATTTCTAAAGTCCGCTATAAAAGAGGCTAATGTAATCCATTTTTTGCAAGAAATAGAAATTATTTGTGTAACAACACATTGAGATTAAATTTTCTTGCTT
>VDFB02000363.1:167218793-167336850 GCA_007258455.2 Sequoia sempervirens
GTTAGTCTAATATCAAGATTCATGGAGTCACCAAAAGACTCACATTGGCAAGTTGGAAAAAGGATATTGAGATATGTGGCAGGAATAATAGGATATGGAATCTTATATTCCACAACTAATGATTTTGGTTTCATTGGTTATATTGACAGTGATTTTGCAAGTAGCATTGATGATAGGAAGAGTGCTTCTGGATATGTCTTTCACTGTGGGATAGGAGTAGTGTCATGGACATCAAATAAGCAACCCATAGTGACTCTTTCATTAGTTGAAGCAAAATATGGAGTAGCCACATCAACAACATGTCAAGGAATTTGGATGAGAAAAGTTTTGATAGATTTATTGCAAGCATAGGAGGAGCCAACACCAATCTTTTGTGACAACAAAACAACAATTGCATTGTCAAAGAATCATGTCTTTCATAAGAGGAGCAAACACATTGATATAAGATACCATTTTATCAGAGAGTTGGTGAATAAAGATGAAATTCAACTGAAATTTTGTAGATCTAAAGATCAATTAGCAGATATATTTATCAAGGAATTAACAAAGGAAATCTTTGAGTATTTAAGACAGTTTGAGCATTGTAAATGGAGAAACAATTAATGATAGAAATTAAAGGGGAGCGTTAGAATAAAACAAATAATTTCTTCCATTGATTCGCGAGAGGAGAACAAAAAAATTGCGAGTTTTTTGTAGCAAAATAAATTAGAAACTAATTGAGCTTTTTACTGTTTGCATGAGCTTTTCATTTGTTGTAGCTTTCTTTTAGTTTTTCTATCTTGTTTTATCTCAAGACCTCTATTTAAAGAGGGTTTATGTAACTTTTTCGAATGAAAGATGGATAAAGTTTCATTTGCATTGTTGTAGCAATTAGTAGTTTTCTAGTTTTTGTTTTTTATTGCCTTTACCTTTCTTAGCAAAAAGAGGATACATTTCACTTGATAAGGAATACCTAATTATTAGGTTGCACCAGCTCCTTGGTAATAGGTAATGCAATTAGATTTTTTTTAAGAAGCCAAAAAATAGAGTTATATTGAATCCATATAAATTATTTTCTTTTCAAATGTATATTGAATATGATTACAATACATTATTTTGCGAAGATTTTTCTGAATCCTATTTTCACTAAATATGATTAAAGGTTTATAGTCAATGAGAGGAAGGCACATTAATTCATAGTCTATAATTTAATGGATTTGATTGGGGAGTAAACATGCAGGTGGTCTCTCATAGCAAGGCGTATACCTGGGCAAACTGATAATGAGATAAAGAATTACTGGAACGTCCATCTAAGCAAACAACTTATAAGTCAAGGCAGAGACCCTAGAACTCATAAGCCCCTTTCTCATCCCAACCTACAAAACCCTAATTCCACAAACACTACAGAAGGCAACATTGATAAATCTAATACATCCACTGTGAAAAGAAATTCTGATTTAGTCAAGTTAACAAATAGTCATCATTCTAATCATCATCTACATGTATGAAAAAAGGTGTAAGATGGATATTAATGAAATGGAAACTTTCAGTGGCTCTGAAAATATCGGTGCAATCTATCGCAACAAGCGGTATGATAAGATATTTTGACCTAGAAATATCATTTTAAAGCTAGTGGGATTATGGGAGATCACCACCTATTGTCTTCAACATTTTTTGTAAGTGATGTAGCTAAAGATAGTCCTTTAATACCCCATATTTGAAAGCTCTAAAACAATCTCGCTCTTGCAACTACTGCCTTTGACATACAGTCGATCCAAAACATTTGCTTAGATCATTGCAATCAAATTAGTAACAATGCACCAATTCCTTCCATCAATAAAATTCAATTCAATGTGTATGAAGGAAACATGTTGGAAAGTGCAAATTTTGATCCACACTATCATTTCCCAAAGGCATAAGTATTTCTAGATGCAAATTGCGCTGCTATAGACAATCATAACAATGGCATTCACCAAATATATGTTGTCCCAAGCAGCAATCAAGACTCTTACGACCCTTACCTTGACTCAGCTATTCATGAGGGCTTGAGGAAAATTTTCCACCAATAATTTACTGACAAAAAATTCACCTCCAACAATTCATGTCGTGGAAAATTCACCACCAACAATTCATGGTGGTAAATTTTCCACGAGATGAATTTTTCATGGCAATGTATTGTTGACAATGAATTGTTCGAGGTGAATTTGTTGATGGTGAATAGTTGGTGGTGAATTTTCCTAAAGCCATTCATGAGGACTTATTGTTGAACAACTTCAATACATCCTCTTCTACACCTTCAAGCTCTCAACCTTTACAACTTCGCTTGGAGCCAAAAAATCCAAATAGTAATGCCTATGATTTGTGGTCATAATATCAGTATCATCATTATGCATAAGCCTCACAAAATTGTTACTTGAAAAATTTTGGTGTGTGTGATAATTGTTAGGAAAAAGGTGTCTCAACCTTTGATTTTTCCATAGCTTTGATTTTCTAAATATTAAATGTTGCTAATTTTCTCACATTGTCTTGTGAGTTACAACTTGCAATTTCTATTCAGATGAGGAATCAAGTTGGAAAGTTGAAATTACATGTGGAGTTGTGCATAAAGGATTTTTTCTATTTTTGTGTTGAGTTTACATGCAATGTGAGTTTTCGAGGTGCGGTTATTTTGGCAAGTGCAGATTTTGCAATGTGGCATGTGGTGACAATTGGAAACTTCCCATTATGTGTGTGTAGTGTTTTTGGTATTTTCCATGTTGCATCGTCAGCCTTTGGAATTTGTTTTATAATTTTCTAATTTATGCATTGTAAGCTCTTATATATTGAGCACTTGTATTTTGGAGTTGTAATTGTTTTTATTAAAGTACTGTTATGTTGCCAGAATTACTTCAAAATTGTGAAGAAGTATGAAGACTTACAAGAGCATAGCTCTTCAATTATATTGTATTTTTTTATTATTGTTGAATAATATTATTGAGTTGTGTTTTGGAGTGCGGGGTTTTTCCCATGTAAAATTATGTGTTATGAGTTCTTTGTTTATCTATTTATGATATGTATGTGCATCTAAATCTATAACAATTAAAGGTGTTTAAGAAATTTTTGTAACTCTCTCCTGCTTAGATTAGTGTAGGAAGCTTCTTCCACGTACTCAACTTCCTTTCAATAATCAGATTGTCATATAGGTTTGTGTGGTTCATACTTGAATGTGAAGAAAAAAAAATTAAAAGTTTTGGTGTTAAGAGTGAAGTATGTATTTTAGAAGATGCAGAGGTGGTCACCTTTTTTGGGGAATATATTGATAATGTTTGTGAGTCATATAATTTGGTGCAGTCGAAATAATGGGTTGTGTGGTGTATAGATATATCAAACAATAAGAGATGTTTCGCTCATTTTATGCTATGATAAATAGATTACTTCATGCACAATTGACTCGACACTTGAAACTTGAATATTAGCTTCAACAATAATGTTTTACAATTTTAAATAATATAAAGCAATAGTCTGGGTTAAAGCTAAACTAGGATCTTGTTTGCATGTCTAGATTATGTAAAAATTGACATTGAATTTTTTTTTTTAAACTCTAAAACAAAGAACAATAATACTTTATATCAAACATTTTTCTTAGTCATAATCATGGATCATATATTCTGGTCAAGAATGATCAATAGTTTTTCATTTAGTTTTTCACCTGTGTCACATTTTTATGCCCAACGTCTTCATTTATCTCACCATCATTTTGTTTCCATGTACATAGCAGAAAGTTTGTCATATAAATTTTTCTTAGTATTCACACTCAATGTGTCAGTTTCACGTTTAAACAAAATTATCTTATTGGAAAACTATTGTGGCAGCACCCTAATGCACTTGTGTTTTCTTTATTTTAGCCAAAAAATTTGTACACCATTTCTATGTACATACCCTACTCATTTATTGCATCATGTTCCATTCAAATGGATAACTTATAAAATTCATTAGTCTAGTCATATACATTGAGCATCCTTTTTCCTTAGATTTAAAAAACTTCTCTAGAGGTTTTGTGCATAGTGCATAGGGAAATTTTTCCCTTTGTTGTCTTTTCCATCTTACTCCAAGTCTTGATGTTTTCCTTATCTTGATTTTTATTTCTTTTTCTAAATACTCCCACCATATTAGTGTATGATGCCTGAATTTTGACCATGTGAATTTCACATTTTTTTCCTCTTTCGTAGTTTTCCATTTGAAGAAACTTATGCATGTCATTTATGTGGGAGTAAATGGTGACTCCCCAACACCCCCAAGAACAGTTGCTAGACTAAAACCACTTCCACAAGAGAGAGAATGGAAAGAAAGCTTGCTTCACAATGCAAGATTGAATAATGGTTGAATATGCTTCAATAAGCTTCAATTGATTGAATGCACTTGAATGCAAATGTACATGAGATGCCTTACTTATAAAGGCAAAGTTGAGAGATAGGATTAAACAAGATCATTACAAGTGTCTTAATCCTATGACATGAGACAGCTAACTACCTAGGAATCATGCAATATAGCTAGATAAGATAAGTTCTAGAAAAGCCAACTAAGACTTCTAGAAAGAATCTTATATCCTAAGTAAACTTAACATGTGAATATGTCCCCTAATTTACCTAAGGAATGAATAAGCTAGGTATAAGACATTTATTCACACCAACAATTTAACCATTATATTGACTCCTCTATATTTTAGACTGCCCACATAATTTAACACTTCAACCATTATTCTACCATTCCTTCCTTCTAATGCCCTAATCAACCTTTCTGCGATTAACTAAGGTTCAAATTTATCTTCCTTCTCTTGCTAAATAGATAATAAATCACCTTCTAAAAATTCTTCCCAACCCTCTTTCTTCATTTTTTCAATTTACAACTATTTTCTTGTATTCCTTCCCCCACAATTATTCTAGCAAGCTCTTCCACCTATCTTTATAGAAATTACATAATTTTTTTCATTTGTGCATAGCCTTCGCATACTCCTTCCATCTTTCTTAAAAATATAATTTCTACCTATATTCTCAACAAATCATATTTAATGAATCTTAGCTTATTAAAATTTATATTATAGACAACTTAGCAACAACAATAATTCCAATATTGGCATTGCAAGTGCACCTAATACAAGCTACACACTACTCTTATGATGGTTACTACTAACTCTAGAAAATCCTAGATATGGATACCTATATTAAGGATCATTAGAATTAGCATTTGACGCACACTTAGGTTGAAGTAGGTAAAGTATGCATTGATTTAATCTACACTTATGATGTCTATATTTTCCCTATGTTTGACCATTCATGATGCAATATAGTCATAAGAATCACGCCAAGTACCTTGGAGCTAGACATGCAAATTATTAGAAGGTTATAGGCTTCCTAACAATTTATTATATTAGTCTAAAGGATTCCTCAACATTCCCTTATATTGCTTAACCTTTCTAATCCATCACATTAATCACCTATTCTTAGTAGCTTTATGACTAGTCCAAAGAACATATCATTTCTATAATATACTTGTGCCTTTTTGATATCTCAAAAAAAAGACCTGCCTCATAGTGTCTTTAACTTTCAATCTTGGGCCACAAATAACATTAATGATATTCACTCTTAATCAACATGAAAATTCTTATATATAAACTGTTTGATGCTCAACTCAAGTTCTTATCGACTTCTATCTGCCTTTATAAATATGATTACCCAAATATAATAATATAATGATATTTTGAAATAATACAAAATGGTTCTTAAATATGACATAAAAAAACATAACAATTATCTAATTTCCTTTATATCGTAAACATTATTTAAAATGAGATTGTAGTGCACATAATAGTCTCACCCATGTCAGCATGGTTATTTTTGATGGCTGAAATAAAAACTTAGATCAAAACTATCTTTAAATTTAATCTATTAAAAGCTACAACAATCGTGACCCTACAAGTATGCCAATCTAGAAATGTAGAAACAACAATTTATTCAAGAACAAAGTCCTTATTCTGCCTTACACCAGGAAAATGGAGGAGGTCTTCAAAAAAACTCTTCCGTATTCGTTGAATTCACACTAATTTTTTACACAATGAGTAGCATGCAAATTTAAACATAGAGGTAATTAAAGATCAACATGAACTCTTTTCCTTTTCAAGCGAAATCTGGACCTTTCGATGCCTCCGCAAACTAACAAGTTTTGAATAGAAAGGAAACTTATTATAGCCAACAATGTGATCTATGAGAAATAAGAGAAAGACAAATTTCATACCAACGCCTCTTTACACAGGCTTCACAAATTCTTCTTATTTTTCAGCTACACAACTTCGTGAATTCTTCCTCTCTATATGCTCCACGCTAGAATCCTCTTCTTCTTTTCTATGCTAAAAATCTGCTCACATTAGTTTCCCTACGCCAAGCTCCATTCACTACCTTATCCCTTGTGCCTGACACAATTACTTCACCTCCCTCTTGCGCCAACCTAGAACAACCACCAATTCCTTGTATTATCTTCCCAAATAACTACCTTCCACGCTGAAAATAACCAAGTCACTCCCTTTATTTTAATAACTATTTCTTTTCTTATTGTTTCTAGCGCTAGCTTTCTTCCTATGTGGAGTGCTCACTATATCAAGTTTTGATTTATTTGTATAAATTATATAATTTCCTGCCTACACGTGGAAAATGGGAAAGTTTTCATGTTTCCAGACCACGCCTCCCTACATGCAAATACAAGCCAAAATTAAGACTAAAGAAAACCAAAACAAAACAGAATGGAGGTTGATGCTCCTGTGTCAGGCTCCCCCAGAAACAAAACAAAATCATGAGCTCCTTCTCATGAGGTCGTCAACACTATGATCATATTTGGAGATCTCTGCGGCTATTAACCAAGTGGAATTCTCCAAAGGATGATCCTTCCATTTCACCAAGTACTTGAAATATTCCTTTCCTCGGGTCTTCTTCAGTAACTACTTCTCCAAGATACACTCAATATCATTCGGATCTGACTTGGTCACTTGATGTTCCCATCTTGGAGGCAGCTCTGTGTTTGTTGTTCCATCTGTTTCCTCACCTTTGTAGGGATAGAGATCGGCCACATTGAAGATGGGAAAGATACCCATATCAGAAGGAAGAGATATCTCATAAACATTGGCAGAAAACTTTTTGAGAATCTTGCAAGGACCTATCTTCTTTATTTTAAGTTTTTTGTATTCACCTTTTGGAAATCTCTCCTTCTTGAGATGAGCCAAAATGAGATCACCAATTTGAAAATGTACTTCTCTACGCTTCTTATCAGAATATTGCTTGTACTATTGGTTTCTCCCCTCAATTTGCAATTTGACCTCTTCATGAAGGTCATGAATACCTTTGGAAAAATCCTCACCATTTGCATGTCTCCTTTTGAAGTTACCAAGATGATCTCTAAGTTCAAATACAGCCCTTGGATGCATACCATAGACAATGTAGAATAGGCTCAAACCTGTACTCTTGTTTGGAGAATCATTATATGCAAATTCGGCCTTTGCTAAAGCCATATCCCAAGCACTAGGTGTGTTTCCAACAAGACACCTCAACATATTACCCAAACTTTCATTAACCACTTATGTTTGACCATCTATTTGGGGATGGTAAGTTGATCTAAAACTGAGATGGGTGCCCAACTTCTTCCAAAGTGTTCACCTAAAGTATCCCACAAACTTTGTATCTCTATTAGATACTATACTCTTGGGTATACAATGCAATCACACAACTTCTTTGAAAACCAAATTAGCTATGTTTGTCGCATCACTAGTCTTCTTGCAAGGAATGAAATGAACCATTTTTGAGAATCTATCCACAACTATGAAAATAGAAGCATTCCCTCTTTGAGTTCTAGGAAATCCTACAACAAAATTCATACTCATTGAATCCCAAGGTTTATTTGGCACAAGTAGTGGTTGGTACAAACTAGTGTTTTGACTATTGCCCTTTGCATGCTAGCATACTCTACATCTCTCCACATACCTCTTCACATCCGCCTATATTTGTGGCCAATAATAATGTGTACTCAATTGTACTTAGGTTTTGTCCTACCCAAAATGTCCTACTAGGCTACCACAATGCTTCTCCTTCAAGAGATTCTCCCTCATTGATCCTTTTGGAATGCACAACTAATTACCTCTAAACAACAAATCATCTTGCAACATAAAATCAGTCCATGGTCCTCTATCTCTACTAATAGGACTACTACAAGCTTCATATGCATCTTCGAAATCTGCATCATTCACATACAACTCCTTCAAGCTCTCAAACCCAACACTGTTTTCCTAGATTTCATGTAGCAACAAACTTATTCTACTCAACACATCAACAAATTTTGTTCGCTTACCCACTCATATATTTCAACACAAAGTTAAAACTCTGAAGGTACTCCACCCACTTTGCATGCCATTGATTCAGCTTGTGTTGGCTATTTATAAACTGAAGTGCATGGTTATCTATTTAAACAACAAAATCCTTGGGAAGCAAGTAATGCCTTCACTTATTCAATGATTGAACCAATGCATAAAATTCAAGATCATAAGTTGAATACTTATTCTTAGCATCATTCAATTTTTCACTTAAATAAGCAACTGGTTTCCCCTCTTGACTCAGGACAACCCCTATTGCTAAGCCACTAGCATCACATTCTACTTGAAATACTTTGTTAAAATTAGGTAAGACAAGTATAGGTTATTCTACTTTCTTTTTAAAAATTCTAAAACATTTTTCAGCCTCTTGAGTCCATTCGAACTGCTTTTTATATGTCATTTTATAGTGTCAACTATAGGAGCAACTATGCTACTAAATTTTTTAATAAACTTTCTATAAAAACTAGCAAGTCCACAAAAACTCCTTACCTCATAAGCACTTCTTGGTGTTGACCAATCAACAATGGCCTTAACCTTCTTTGGTTCCATCTTCAATCCCTCTCTAGAAGCCACAAATCCCAAGTAAACTAATTCAATCTTCATAAAAGTGCACTTCTTGAGGTTGATCAACAACTTCTCCTCATGCAACTATGTCATAACCAACCTTAAATGCTCTAGGTGTTCTTCCTTAGACCTACTAAAAACCATTATATCATCCAAATAGACTATCACAAACTTCCCCAAGAATGGTTTCAAGACTTCATTCATAAGCATCATAAAAGTACTAGGTGCATTTGTAAGCCCAAATGGCATAACCAACCATTCATAAAAAATGGATCATTAGTCTTAAATGTTGTCTTACATTCATCCTTAGGTCTAATCCTAATCTGATGGTAACCACTCTTAATTTTATCTTTGAAAAATACATAGAACCACTCAAACAATTCATTAAATCATCCATCCTTGGAATAGGAAACCTGTACATCTGATGGTTATCTTATTGATTGCTCTAGAGTCTATACACATTCTCCAATCACCTTCTTTCTTGGGTACTAAGACTGTTGGTACAGCACATGGGCTAAGACTCTCCCTTATCAATCCTTTTTTAAGCAACTCTTCAACATGATTTCTAATCTCCTCATTCTCCTTCAAAGTCAATCTATATGCAACCTTTTGTGGTACGCTAGCCCCTGGAACCAATTCCATATGGTGACTAATAATCCTCATTAGAGGCAACTCATTAGGCAAATCAAATACCATAATATCCATATGCTCTTTCAATATACATCAAGTATCTCCTTCAACAAATCATCCAACTTAGTAGCGGTAGGTGCATCCTTAGGTTTAAATACTAATGCATATCCTACTTCTTCCTTCTTCATATCACACAAGAATTCTTTGCCACTTACCAACATAATCTTGCTGCTACTGCTGCTCTTATTATCCCCTTCTCCTCTTAAAGGTAACAGTGTATGTTTTTACCATCCTTTTGAAAAGTATAAGTATTATTTCTTCCATCATGTATATCCCTCTTGGTAAGTTGTCAAGTCCTACCAAGAAGCACATGGAAAACATCCATGGGCATGATGTCACACATAACAGTGTCCTTATAGCTACCTATCTGAAACTCTAATGAGACCAACTCATCTATCAATAATTGATGCCCTTTTTGTAGCCAAGAAACTTGATAGGGATTAGGATGTTTAATTCTAGTAAGACATAGCTTGTCCGCCATTTCAACTGACACAAGATTATCCATACTACCGCTATCAATAATAAGTTTGCAGCACTTACCTTTAGCCTTGCAATTGGTCTTGAATAATGCTCTCCTTTGCAAAGGTTTTGGACTCTCGTTTGGTGGATTCAACAGTACTCTTTTAAACAACAAAGACTCTCATGTCTCGGGTTCTTCTAAGTTATGAGAAGTTGACCCCACACTCTGTTGGTCTACTTGCACAATCTGATTAGTTCTCTCAAACCTTGTGTGGTCTTCTTGCATAAACTCAGAACACTCCCAACTTTTATGACCAAAATTGTTACACTTAAAGCACTTACCTAGAAAGCCTCTTCCTCGTCCTTGGTAACCTCCTCTACCAAATGGTCTCCCTCTATTTTGTAAACCTCCTCTCTCTGGATTAGCTTGTCCACTAGAAGTCCCAAATTCTTCACCTTGATGGTGATTTTGTCCTCTACTAGAGTGTTTCCCTCTTCCTCTTTCTGCTCTTCTTTACCTCTTCCTTGTTGATTTTTTTCTCATAAGCTTCTCTTCTTTAATAGAAAATTGATACGCTTCCTCAAGACTCCTAGGTGATAAAATACTCAACTCATCTTGAAAACTATATCATAATCCATTGAGGTACCTAGCTACCTTCTCCATATCTTCTTCACTATGCCTTGATTGAATCACAAGTTTATAAAACTCTTCTATGTATTCTTTCACACTCATCTCATTTTGCTTCAGGTTTTGTAACCTTTTGAATAGGTTAGTCTAGTAATCTCGAGGAAGGAATTTCACTTTCAACTTGGCAACCATTCTATCCCAAGAAGTTATCTTTTCTTTTTTCTTCTTTCTTCTTTGTAACTGAATGTAATCCCACCACAAAGTAGCATGGCTTTTGAGTCTTGTGCATGTAAACTTAACTCGTTTATCCTTTGCCACTTCTTTGTATTTTAAATACTTATCAAGATCATTTATCCAAGCAATGAGTTCCTTTGCATTGAGGTTTCCTGAGTAGATGGAAACCTCTATTTTGGGCTTGGCTCCAACCCCCATGACTGCTCCCAGTCTACTCACTTCAACTCCATCAAGGTCTTTTCCTTCTCCATGAACCACCTCTTCTCTAGCTGGCTTCTCCTCCTCTTCATTATCACTTATATCTCTCACAAGTAACCCTCTTCTTTGTGCCTGCACCATTGCTTCCATTCTTTTTATGAGATTCTACAACATTTCAAGAATCCCTTGATCCATGCCTCTCCTAGAACCTCCTCATGGTATTTTTCTCAACTTAACCCTACCCAATCACTTATGGATTTGATACCAAAAGTTGATGGATGAAATAAAAACTTAGATCAAGAATATATTTAAATTTAATCTATTCAAAGTTATAACAATAGTGACCCTACAATGCCAATCTGGAAATGTAGAAACAACAATTTATTCAAGAACAAATTCTTTATTTTTCCTTACACCAGGAAAATGGAGGGGGTCTTCAAAAAAAAAATCTTTTGTACTCATTGAATTCACACTAATTTGTTATACAATGAGCAACATGCAAATTTAAACATAGAGGTAATTCAAGATCAACATAAACTCTTTTCCTTTTCAAGTGAAATTTGAAGCTTTTGATGCCTCCACAAACTAACAAGTTTTGAATAGCAAGGAAACTTATTATAGCCAACAATGTGGTCTATGAGAAATAAGAGATAGATAAATTTCATACCAACACCTCTTTATACAGGCTTCACAAATTCTTCTTATTTTTTAGGTACACAACTTCATGAATTCTTTCTCTCTATATGCTCCACGCTATCTAATCCTCTTCTTCTTTTCTATGCTAAAAATCTGCTCACATTAGTTTCCCTACGCCAAGCTCCATTCACTGCCTTCTCCCTTGTGCTTGACACAACTACCTGTTGAGTGTGAAACCCAACCATTTCCCTTTCATCTCCATCTTCTCATGACTCTTCATTTTCCTTTAAAAGATTATCATATATTCTTTTTTCTTGGTGATAGATGATGATGTATTGTATTCTTGTTGTTGCAAATCATAAGAGTTATTTCCCCTTCTTTTCCCATGAATGTAGCCATTACGATGAACCATGTAAATTTTTGTTGTGTTATTATTGTTTATCCATGTTTGTGTATTATTGTTATGATATTAATTGTCCGCACTTTAAACTCAACAATTGGTATCAAAGTCAAGTTGTGTTCGATCACTTGGCATGAGAGATTTGAGTTTGAGTGGGAGCAATGTCGTTCAACGAAGGGAGTCGTAGGAAATCACAAGGAAGGTCAAAATCTAGAGAGAGATGTTGGTTGTTGGTATTGTGGAAAGCAATGCCACATCAAGAAGAATTGTTGATCTTGGAAGAAGGTTGAAAATCAGCCAAAAGAGGATGAAGAAAATTTGGTATGTGAAGAGGATGCCGGTGCAAAAATTGGTGTTCTTATTTCAGCCTTAGAAAAAACAACAACAAATGTTTGGGTGGTCGGTTCAGGAGCATTCTTTCATGCCACTTCATGCAAGGAGTACTTCAAAAATTTGCAAAGCGGTGACTTTGGTAAGGTTCTTCTTGGAAATAATAAATCTTATGATGTTATCGGAAAAGGGGATTTTTTGTTAAAATTAATAAATAGAAATAGTTGGCTGTTACAGGATGTTAGATATGCCCCTTAGTTCAAACAAAATCTGATTTCAACTAGACAGTTGATTTCTCAAGGATGTAAAGTCACTTTTGGATCCAACAGATGGAAAGTAACAAAAGGGGCCTTGGTAATTTCACGAGGCAACAAAGTAAGCACCTTGTATGTAGTAGAAAGTGACACTAAAGTGGGAGTTATTCATTCCACGCCAACTCCTTCATTGAGTGAGATTTTGGTTGCAAGAAAAATGTTCTTGGATAGGTTAGATGATGAAGCTGAATTAGTTGTTGAAGAATTCCTTACCATGTTGGAATCTGATCAAGATGAAGGAAATGATACATATGAAAAAGATGTTGATGTTGATGTCGTGAAAACGATAGATGGGCTTGTTGAGCAAGAGGTTGTAGGTGATGATAGATCTGTCTTAGAGGTTGTGGTTTCTGTAAATGAGGACTTGGTGGAACTGCGACAACAGGTTTAGGTGTTGCAAAATATGTCTATGGAAAATGGGGTAGATAATGAAAACGAAAGTGGTGAAAAGTTGGTAGAGTTGTATGAAAGATTACAAGTGATTGAGTCTAATGATGTTGGCATTGGTAAGGCTTTAGACAAGACTCTGCTATTTGAGGATAATGATGCCCAAATTGGTGGAGGTGTTAACATGGAGCCTATTGGTGCACGGAGGAGGCGAAGTCCCAGGCAGATGGTATAGAGACAGCTAAAGAGGTAAGAGGAAATGGCACGAATGTTTCCAATCAGGAGGAAAATGGTAGAGAAGTAGAAGCGAAAGGAATTGCATCTAAATATACAAAAAGTGAAGAGTAGAGAATCCAACTTAGCATAGTGGTTATGCAACTCTTCACAAAATAGAGCATCGAACTCCTAGACCCTCCCTTGGTTTTGTTGTATGAGATTGCCAACACTTGTTTAGTCAAAAAATTTTTGGACGATATGGGTTCTTCATATAAGGTAATTCTCTTTGTACCCATATTAATCTAAGATGTGTTTTGGGTTTATGATTCTTGTATGCCAAAAGTGGGTAATTGGTGCAGGGGCACCATTAAAATGGACGATGATTTTAAGTAGGCTTTAGGACTTTTGTTACATCTTTGAGTTATGGTGCTAAATAAGGTCATTGAGACCACTCTTTGATGTATTTAGGCTTAACCTAGTCCTAATAGGTGTTTGGAGGAGTCATTTTGTGAAACAATGTTGAAATTTGTCAAGATTGCTCAAAATTGCAAAATACATGTAATCAGGGGTTTTAGAGGATTTTGGTGAATAAGGTCTTAGTTTATGTTGAATAAGGTCTAGTGTGATCATTCAAGGCATATTAGGTTGATTTAGAGTCACTTGGGGCCACAAATGCAAATCTTGCAAAATATTGCAAAATATGTAACAATGTTGTCAACAAAGTTGTAAGCAATGTAATTTTGCATTCAACAGTCACAAGGAGGTTTAAAAGGTAGTTGATGGTAGTTGGTCGTTGGTTTTGGGTGGAAGAATCTTTAAAAAGGTGAATCACATCATTGTAATGGTTGGCCAAGAGATTTGGAGAAGAAAACTAATAAAAATCTCTATTAATTCTCATATTTTCCTGTTTTTCCTGTCTTTTCCAGACTTTCCGTACAGGATTTTCATGGTCTGAAACTTTCAGTGGATATTGGTAAATATGTCTACTATCATCTAAAGTTGGTTTGAAGTCTTAAGATAGGAATTTGCAAAAGATATTTCCGTCTTACTGTAACTGCCCTGTTTTCTGTGTTAGGGGGTTTTGAAGAAAACAAAAAGATATTCTAAGCCTTCCACCTACTGTACTGACCTGTGTCTCAGTGGAAAGGCTTCTCTTAGGATGTAATAATGTTTCTTTGTTGATTTTTCAACCTGTGAGTACGTGGAAAGAGAATATAATGATGCCCTAGGGCCAATCAAGTTGTTTTCCATGTATAAAAAGGGGTAATGAGGGGTGGTTTTGTGAAAATGTGTTCGGGATTGTTCATGTGATGGTTTGTGAAGTTGTTGCAGGGTATTTGAAGCCTGATAGAAGCGTTGGTTGGGTCAGATAAGCATGAGAATACATATTTCTATCAAAACCCTTGTTTTGAGCATATAAAGGGAGGGTTTCTGATGATCAGCGTATAGAAGAGCTTCAATCTGAGTTCTAAAGGTGGATTCAGTGCTTTTAGGGCATTTGAATTGCTGCCCCAAGGTTTCAAGGGTCTGTGTTAAGTTTGAAGGTATGATGCTTTGTAAATTGAGCCTAATTTAAGTAGCCTAGGCAAGGGGTGTTGTATTGAAACTCATAGTTGTTATAAAAGAACCCTATGAAATCTCTTGGTATGTTGAAGAACTTGGTAAAAGGTGTCTAAATCTCCAAGGGTTTGAGGTCTTGAGGTGTTTGTAGAGTCTTATGCCTATTTTTCATGTTTGGAACCCTATAAGGGTTTTGAGGGTGAGTTGATGTCTAACAGTTGAGATCGTTGGGAAGAGAGTTTTCCTTGTTTAGTTGTGATCAGGCTGAGGTTGTTCGGTGTGTTCACCACCCCTCTGCATCAGTAATTATTCCAAATACTAGCGTTTCTCTTAGGGGTCTGAACCGAATTATGTACATAAGAAGTGTTTTGTACAGAGGGGTTCTGTATTGGTTGATTGTTGGTCAGACGGGTGCCTCTTACTTGATTTTCTTTGACACCCAATGTGATGCCCTGTGTAGACAAACCCTATACATTTGAGATGATCTACTTGTGTATACCCGTGTGTTAATTTATGTGTGATGATAAGATTGCATTTTTTGTGTGTGTTGGAATTCCCCTAGTAACAACCACTCCATCTAGAGAAGGCTCTGCTAGTGTATTAGGGATTTCCCCCTTGGAATGTTGAGTTGGATCTGCTCCCCCTTTGAGGACCACATTTTTTGGTCCATAGTGCAAAACTTTTCTTCCTTGAGTTATATCCCATGGGTTGAGGGTGGATTTGGTGTTCCAAACTTGGATGAGCTTCCACTTGGGCTACAGATGTTATAGAGATTGGATTCAAAGACATGGGTATTAATGCAATGTTCTTGTGGTATTATTATTGGTCTATTCACATACAAGTAATTCTTCAACCAGTCATGATCCATGAGCAATGTTTGAAATAGAGGGAGAAGAATGCAATTGTTTGACTTTTTTTATTATCTAGTATTTTCTAAAAGAATATAAAGTACAAAATTCAAGACTTGTGACAATGGAGTATTACAGCATTTCTTGGACTACAAAAATACATGGATGATGACAGAGATATGTGTTAGTGAATGGCATTCACATGGGTAAGATTCAGTGTACAAATAACTTTTGTTACAGTCTACTTCAAAGATATGATTTATGGCTACTTGGATGGCATGTCTCGAGTTGTGTGAGACTATGTTTAGTTATTATATTGATATTTTGTGGTTTGAGACCACCATATTATTATCTTGTGGTTTGAGACCACTATGTTTTGTTGGTTATGTGGTTTGAGAACCACCATTCCCCTCCACCCCTTGAGTGGCTTGAAGAAGTCACATAGTACATGTAATGTGTTAATATTTGTGAAATATGTATTATTTTAAAGTTTCTTTTGTTATTTCACCAATAGTATTGTATTTTTGGATATTTAATTTGTGTAGTCCTTTTTTCCTCAAGGACTTAATTCGATTTAAACACTTTTTATTTAGATTGAAATGTTTCCTTTGTACTTGATTTACTCTTTTACTTTACTTTCTTGAGATTTTATTGTAAACTTTGGATTCAATGTTATTTCTATCTTCTTATGTTTGAGGCTTCTTTGAGGTACTGGCATATGTGTCATGATGTGAACTTTGTAAACTACTATATCTAGAAGGGATTCCTAGCAAGTCGTATGGGGGTGCAGATGTATTGAGGAATTTTTCTTGTGAGGATGGGGATGTGAATGGGACTAGTATGGGATGGTCATAATCCATTCTCCCCTAGTGTGTGATGTTTTGCATACCTTCCTTCTTGGAGGCTAACCCCCTTACACAAACAAGGGGAAGATACTAGGAAATGTATGGAGGGGTCCTAGAGAGGGCCCCGAGTCTTTCCTAATATTTGTTAAGTGATGGAAATTGCTTTAGATCAATGATATGGCATTTGGCATCGTTCCTCTTCATAAATCACATTGCATATACCGTATGATATGTTTGTGTTGTGTTAATGGTGTGAGTGTTGTAAACCAATTTTTTGTGATGCTTATGGATTAACAATAGAAATTATCATAATAAAGGGAAATTAATGATTACTTAAAATGTAGATTCATTATATTTTGTGAAATGATTGACCTATTTATCAAAGAAATGACGGTTGAAGTGAACATATATCTAAGTGTAGCACTTAATAACCATATAAGTGATAGATGAAGTAATGTGAAATTGACATCTGCAATATTATTGTGTAACATCCCATGGGTGGATTATCTTTGAGTAGACAGTTAAAATTGTAAAGTTTCCTAATATTTTAGAATACTTTGGAATATAAAATTGCTATTGTCATACTTGGGAATTTTTTGCATAAAATATTATTGACAAGTGCTTGTGTTTTCATTCACTTTGAGGGACTTCTAAGAGGAAGCCCAATCCTAGGGGGAGAGTGTAAGACCCCATCCCTTGTGGTCTTGTTGATCATGTTAGTTGTTGATGGTTTATGTCCTATATTTTATGTCCTTTTTATCTTGGATAATATATGTTGGTGATGATTATTCCAATACATCAAAGATTCTCATATTTTAATTGTTAACTAACTAATCTTATCCTTGGAACAAATCATTGTTGCACCATAATTTTATGTGATAGCCAAATGAGTTTTATTCCTTGTCTATGTAGGTATGCAATGATCAGGATGTTAAGTTATTGGAAATATTACTCTGTATATTATGTGAATTATATGATGTTAGGTGATTATATACTATGAGAATGACAAAAAATATTTAGGAGAAATTATTAAATGTAGTTTGAAATAAGATCTAGGTAAACAATATTTTGTCAATAGGCTACATATAGTGTGATATTTGAGTCTGAAATGTTGGTGTAATTAATTATTTAATTACACTTGCATAAGTTTACTTAGGAATTTAACTAATTCCTAGGTTGCATTCACTAGGTGATAGGTTATTATGAGGTATTGACCCTTATTCACATGTTTAGGAAATAAGATTCCTTCTAGAAGTCTTATTTACACTTCACATTATCCTAGGTAGGTAGTTAGTTGTCACATGTCATAGGATTATGACACATGTCAACATCATGTTACATCCTACATCTCAACCTTTCCTATATAAGGAGGGTTATTGTACTCATTTGTATCATACTTTATCATACTTCATACCTCATCAATTGATAGGTCTTAATATCAAGCAAGATCATATTCTTGCATATCCTCTCATGGAAGGTTTTCATTGTTTTTGCAAGTGTTCCTGGGTGTCAAGCTAATCTTCAGCTCTTACATGAAACAAGTCTCACACTTACACACCACTATTAAGTTATCAGAAAATAATTTTAAGTTGTTGTTTAATGGTAAACCAGCTATCATTTAATGGTCAAAACCTCCAAAATGTTAAGTGAAAGCCTCCAAAGTCTCTATTACCGCATAAAAGCCAGATAAATATTGGTTTTCCAACTACATGGGAACATTCCATTTCCATTTTGCAATGTTTTTGTCAATTTGATGGAAACTTTCTTTTTAAGTTTATATTGCTTAATGTTTAAATCTGTATGAAAATATACCAAAATCAAATAATACTTAATTTTTTTAACAAAAAATTCTAGATTTGTTCAAGTTCATTTCATTCCATTATTTAACACTTATTATTAATTGTTTAATCCAACCACATACAACTAGAATTTATAGCACATGGCATCCATATGTACCCATGCACAAACACGTACTCTCTAACATATTAACATACATATAGTTTTATATTGACATAATCCTTGAACCGCCTTTAGGTGCAAATGCTTGTAAATACTTATTATGTCGACTAGTAAAGATAAGATAAAACATAATATTTTCATGTTGGCTATCATCTAGAATTCTCTATGTAATTTCTAAAGTCCGCTATAAAAGAGGCTAATGTAATCCATTTTTTGCAAGAAATAGAAATTATTTGTGTAACAACACATTGAGATTAAATTTTCTTGCTTGCCTCTACCCACTAACATAGTGGTATCAAAGCTAGATCACAAAGAAGTGTCAATCACAGTTAAGGAGAAGTCACTCATATTTGAGACAAATCACAAAAGTCTGGAAGTCACCATCATGGGAAAAGAATTGAAGTTTGAAATCCGTTGCCTTTCCAAGCAAAAGCTAGGTGCTAAAGAATTTAAAGGAGCTACTAGTGAAAATTTTTATAGGCCACAGCGAATCTCATGACAAGAAGAATCGCCCAGGCCAAGTAAAGGATCACATTTTTTTTAATGTAAGGAATTCACAGTTTTGAAGAGACAATAGCCAACATAAGTCTGGAAGAAATTTTTTGGACAAGGAAGCCACCACCTAAGAGAAATCATAGATCAAAGAAATGTCAGTTTCATGAAGAAAGATTGTTTTTTTTTTTTAGTTGTCAATTTTGTAGTCACTCGAAGATGCCACTAAAAAAAAGGAGCCACCAAAGCATTAAGCCACAAAAAATGAAGGTTGTAGATCTTGGATGACAAAATTTCACCATAGTCATTCTTTTAAGAGAACCTAATCGCAATTATTGAATCAATTTTTATATAAAAGCTACCAAATCTATAATAGATTATGAAGTTGTCATAGTTTTTGAAGAAGTTGTAGCCTTAAGGATCATTGGGAGGAAAGGTTCGAGCACTCAAATAAAAGATTGCCACCATTACAATTTGAATATAAAATTGAGGAAGTCATTGAAGATAAAAGCAAGCCGCAATTATTGAGCTTTAAAGGTAGAAGAGGTTACAATCAGACTTAGAACCCACAATTTTTGGAGATTAGGGGAACTACTGTCATAAATTGTCACCCTTGACAATTTCATACTATGTTTTGTCCCCTCTAAATTATTGAGCCTAATTGGGTCCCTAATTTCCTAAATTATACATTTTATAGCCTATTTGTACCATTTTCTGAGAAATTGCAAGCATTGAACAATTGCATCCAATTGATATTTTTCCCCCAACACTTAATGTCCTAGAAAATAGGGCCAAGACCCATTTTCCCTAGAGTGTATGGGTCCCCCTATTTTTTCAAGGACCAATTTTGAATGTGTCGGTGTCAGCATGTTAACATTCAAAATTCAACTTACTGTGGCAATGGAAAAAGTGTCCCTTTACTTTTCCTGCTTGTTTGGGCCCTCCTTGTTAAATTGAGCATAATGTTGCCTTGATTTAGTGTTGTAATGTGTTTAACACATTCACATTAGGTATTGGGCCCTTGTGAACTAAATGAATTTAATTGTACCGTATTTTAAGGTGTTGTAAAGTGTTGTTCAACAATTTCACACTTTTCTAGGGTTGTCATTATTGATTGGGCTTCTTTAGTCCTTATTTGGCCTTATTTTTCATCCACAAGCCTCATTTAATGCATATTTTCAAGGATGATCTTGACATAAATCAACATCCAATCATAATTCATGTCTTTTTAGGTTGTGTGGCCCAAATTTTGTTATTCGGGACTCATACGCCACCTTGGGCATATGGGTCCCAACTAGGTTTTTGGGCCCCGATCTAGATTTTGCATCATTCTAAGCATTTTTGAAAATGTGTCCCATAATTAATGCCTAATGGGACTCATACGCCACTTCTGGCGTATGAGTCCCGTGTGGCCCAAAATTAAATTTAATTCAAATTCTTGGCAAGATTTTATTCTCCTAGATTTGATGTCAACTTGTAGTGATATAACTTAGAGAAATTTGGCATAAACAAGTATAAATACAAGTTTCTTTCACTCATTTTCACCTAAGAATTCATGTGATCATCCCAAGCTTTCAAGTATTCATGCATTGTAGCAAATTTTTGATCAAGGAAGCATTCAAGAGTTTACAAGAGCATTCAAGAGTCTTCAAGAGCTAATTATCAAGTGTTTTAGAGAATTATTCAAGCATCAAGCATCATTTCAAAATCATCATGCATCATGTTTTTTTTAGCTAACAATTGTGATGTAGGGTTTTATGATTCAAGCTAGCATTCAATTCAAGATCAATCACATTCGAGAAAGAGTCAAGATCTACATCCATTGGAACCATTTCATACATGTTCACAACACTTTGCTACTAGGGTTTAGTGAGTTGCAACGTTAAATTTTGTTCATTCATCATTCTCCTTTCCTATTTCATTTCATTTCAAGGTTTGATTACAAAGACGGGGTTTGACCAAGGAAAACCCCTTTCTACTAATAGAACAACATTTTCCCTCTCTTTAGTGTGTGATTTTTAGGTCTAGGTTGAATACATATTGAAGAGAAAGTTTGGAGAAAGTTGTCAACTGTTCAAAGTTGTCAAAGTTGTCACCTTGCATTAGAGATCATTAAAAGACATGTAAAGGTTGCAAATCAGATATTCAGATCCAAAAATTAGGTGGAAAGGATAGAGCAGACATTGAGGAGTAGAATCAGACTTTGAATTTCTAGAAAACACTAACTAGACTGATATTCCACTGTTGATGTATGAGTCCCAGTATAGCCAACTTTGTAGATTTCAGGAGTTTCAGTCATATCTCTACCATATTTTTGTTCCTACCCAGAAACCCTAATCTGGGACTAAATCGTCTAGATTGGTATATGAGCCCCAAAAAGCATTAATTTTAGTGTTTTCAATTTTTTACGTCTTCATCCAGGCATCTTCAAGTTTCGAGGTGCACACTTCTGATTTCTTAGCTTTCTATTCTGATTCACACACTTTTCTAGGTCATTTAGTGAAGCTTTGCATTGCATTAGGTTTTAGCATTAGGTTTTTCACTTCATTAGTCTTTCTAAGCCCTAGATTGGTGGTGAACCCCTCTTTAATCATTAATTAGACCCTAGGACAACCCTATTGCAAGATCTCTTTCTCCTTTGCATATCTTGGATTGAGATCTCTAGGGTTTCCTTGAGTGAAACTTGAGTGAAAAATAGGAACCCTATCTCCTCAAGGATAGTAGGCCCCCTCCTATTTCTTGATGTTTCATCTTGGTGAAACTGCATTTAGAACATCTTAATTCTGATTTGGAGTGCATTACCATCCTAGATTTAGCTTTCATTAACATTGCATTGCATTTTGCATTAGTTGATTGGCATTCTAGAGTTTCTAAATCTTGCATTAGTGAAATTTCATATAGGTTGCATTTTTGCATCTTGCATCATTGAATTTCATTTGAAATTTTCATTTGTATTTAGTCTATAGATCATACAAACCAAAAAGCATAAAAATCACTTAAAATTTTCTAAAAAATGTGAAAAAAAACCTCACTACGCAATTTAGTCCGAGTGCATATTTTAAACTACATTTTCCAGAATTCAAAACTCTGTTTTGTGCTCTTGTTTGTTGTTGATAAATTTATGTTTTAGTTTACAGATTCTCTATTCCATTCACTTCATTGCATCTAGTTTAAATAGTTTCATCTTGAGTATTGCTTAATTGCATGTAGAGCATTTCATTTTAGATTATTTCATAGTGTGATTACCTTGTTTAGAATCTAAAATTTGCATTATATCATGGATATGTGCTTTGGTAAGCTATGGATGTCTTTGAAATCATTGGTGGATGTTTCAAGTTGTGCTTTTAGAAATAACCCTAATGAAATTGAACTTACTCATGCTCACTCAACTCCTAATGCATTTCCTCCTCATGATGGTGACGTCATTGGAGAAGATGATGACAACACGAATAAATTCGTAAATTCAATTGCCTTAACAACCTTGAAAATAATGCATCCTTTTATCCATCAATGAAACAAGCAACACCCCCTATAATACCACCACTTGAGATGTTTGGTTACTTACATCCTGAAACTGAAATGCAAACCAGACCTAAGTTCCCTACAATAGGTGAACCTAGTTCCTCTAAGCAATAAAACATTCAACCATTCCATATTAACAAAGTTACAAACTAATAGGGCAGGGTTGGATGGGACACTCACTGTCCCATGCTTTGGGTTCTTATGAACAAGGTGACTTCTTCCACCTCAACCTTTAGGTCCTATTTCAGGTTTAGAAACCCCTAATCCTTCTAGCCAACCCTGCTATCATTAATCTTTCTTACTACCAATCCAATCTTGGTGCTTTGCCACAATCTCACCTTTGACCCTTATTCTTCACTAAAGGTCAATTACCCTCAACACTCCATTAGATACTTGCAGAGGTGTAAAAACATTGTAAGAGCTTCAAAGTAGTCTATCTAGGGTTCTAATGCAACCACAATACTCCAACTACCCATCGCTCCCACTAAACCCTATCCTAGGGTTAGGAAAGGCTACAAGCCTTGAGCCCCCAATTAGGTCTCTCACTCCGGGTAAAATGCAATTTCCTCCTAAACCCACCAAAAGACTTGGGTTCTTTACTTGGGATTGGTGGTTCCTATGTCCTGACCTTGAATATTTTTACAGTTTTGAATTAGCACTGCTCGCACACTGCTCATACACAAAAATGGTCCAAAAACCTAGGGTTTTCTAGCCTTTCCAGGCTGTTTCAAACAGTCAAAGGTTTCAAGCCCCAAATGAGTTGATGTAACCTTCTCCTAACCACCAGACCTTGCCAAGACCCTCAACTAAATTCTCCAAAAGGAATTTCTTCAAAATCTTGACACCCCTGCAAGATATGTCTTTCACTCCTTGTCCTCCCTAGCCGGACTCTGCCTGGCTCGCCTAGGGCAAGACATTGTTAGCCGCTCCTGCACATACACAAGCCCTAAAATCTACCATATGTATAGGTAGCATGTCTAGGAACTGTTCCCAAAGGGCTGTACAATTTGTATGGTGGGAAAGTTCCCTAGCACCCCATTTCCTAAAACCTGTTTGGTTCAGACCAGCAACAGGGTAAGATGAAACTATTTACAAAAGATACTTACAAATTGAACATAGAAGCTATTAAATGATATGAACTACTTGTAAACTATCAAAACCACATTCCACAACCAAAAAAATAACAGGTTTAATCCATTAAAACACTATTTAGTTGCAAAAACCAAAAAAATGGCTCACAGAACGTTGTTTCTTTCAATGTCACAAAATGTCACTACAATATTAATTCCTCTAACCCCTCTCCATGGTTGAATCATGACTTAAATAGGCTTCTAAAATAGTTAAGTTCCTCTTGGCGAACCTAAAGTAGACCAAAAGATGAAACTTATAAAACCCACTGTGTTTTGCAAACTTTGGTAACTTTTTACCATTCAACAAAATGAGCTTCTAAACTTATTGAACCCTTGACAACCTCTTTCCCAAAGATAAAAAAACACCTCTAATATCAACATTAAATGGTCTACATGACCTTATGAAAACAAAACAAAAATTAACCCTCTAGGTTTCTTCTTTACCTAAGAGATTGCATGTTGCTCCTTAATCCTTAGGTGCTCCTGCACCACAAACACTCCCATCAACCTAGAAGAGATATGGAAAAGGATTCACAATCTTAAGAAAAAAATGATGTGATACAACAAGTGAACATGAAATTCATCAACTCTTAGAACAAATACCAATTGAAAATACTAAATGGTTAGGATATTAAGATCCTCCCCCCTATATGAATGTCCTTCTTCCTAAAGAACAACCAATGCTTCCTAACGATGACAAGGATGACAAGATTGTATTAGGTCCTTTTCCTCAACATTCAACTTGAGAAGTTGGTGAATCTACTAAAAACAAAAGACCTTACAAGCTCGAACCATTACCATTCTTACATACTCAAATAGAAATTGAACGGCAAATGGAACACCTTATAGACATAGGTCGGCTTAAACTACCACCCCCTACTAGAAGAAAAATTCCTAAACATAACATGAAGTATTGTGCATACCATCAAACTCTTGGGCATCTTACTAATGAGTTTCATACTTTAATAAGGATCCTTCAACAATTTGACATCACAGAAATCATCCCTTAAGGTCTTTGTGCATTTTTTCTCCCTATCATGTAAATAGTTGTAGAATCTTTGTATGCTCACTATTACATGATCCTTCTCATCACCTACCTTGGCTCATTCTTGTCTTGCACTCAGTGGGGGCAAGAATTGGTTAGCCTTGTCATAGTTGGGTACATATTGTTGTCCCTTTGGCTAGTTGTCTACCTTTTGTATACAATGAACACAACTGGAATGTGGACGACCTGCTTTAGGTTGACTCGCTTGTGCCCAAATAGTCTTTTACATTATTTGTTTTTCTTTTACGTGATTGCATGTGCGTAATGTGATCCTCGTACCATTTTTTTTAACGTTCTCTCTAGATTTGTGACATTCCTCTATTTGTACCTACATTCTTCTCTATGTCGTAAATCCTTTATCTTTTGTTTTCCTTTTGGGCATGACGCAAGGCGTAGAGACATTCATGTCTCTTCCATGTTGACCCAAAAAATTTCCTTTATATTTTCTTTTTCTTGTGTTTTCTTTTTGGGGATGACGTAAGGCTTCAAGGCATTCATGTCTCTTCCATGTTGACCCAAAATATTTTCCTTTATCTTTTCTTTGTATTATGTTTTCCTTTCAGGGATGACACAAGGCGTCGAGACATTCATGTTTCTTCTATGTTGACCCAAAAGGTTCTTCTTTGTTTTCACTCTCTTTGTGTCATTCTTCTTGTTCCATGAGTATTTGGGGAATGATGACAATTCCAAGCTCTCTAAAAATATTGTAGCAAGAACATACTGACCCCGAATCCATGGACCCCTCATGTGTTTGGAGTTTCATTTTGGGGGCAATCCCTCTTTTATTTTTTCATGACATAGCTTTATTTGGAAACATATGACTTGGAAAAGGGATTTCCAAGTTAGCTCTAATGTCTTCTTTATTTTTAGCATTTATCGATTGCTACTTTAAATTAATTGCTCACATCATGGTGTTTAGCAATTTCTTTAAAGTGGGGGCATATATTAGCATTATTCTTTTGCACTACATGTTTGATTGTGTACTCTTTTTACTTCATGTGATGTGTCCTTCGCTTTGTGGTTGATATTGGATGTGATGTCCCTCAAGAGAGTGATCTCTCTTAGCATATTAAATTCCTCTTATTGGCTTGATGTGACACATTGCATCCCCTAAGTTGTGAATATTCTATTATTTGATTGGTCCTCTCTTTGAGCCATTAGGCACAATGTTCCCTAACTTAAAACCTTACATGAACATAAGCAAGATGCCTTTGAATGTTCTTTACACTCTTGATGCATTTGCATTTTCTGTTATATGGCCACCTTGTATAACACACCTTGCTTGCCTTTGGAGCCATCTTGTTTGTTCATGAGTTCCAAGCATACGAAGCTTTGCTTGCCTCATGAAGCTTTAAGTTCATTATTGTGTGGTGCCTTATCAAAGTTATTAGGAGGTATATCTTTGGTATGGTTGGACAAGAATCCATTATGAGGCATGACTTTCCCATAGCCACTTGCATGTGTGTGTGAGCGCATATCATTCATGTGTGTATGTGTCTCACCTCTTTGGATACTCACCCACTAGATAGCCTGAAGTTTCGTTGCATCAGAGTGAGTGTGCATTTTTCAGAAAAATAGCCTAGATCTGATCCACATCATGTTGGACAAACAGTTGAAGCTTGATCCACGTCTATTTTTCTTTTTTATTTATTTTCTCCTTGTCTTTGGCAGTGTATGCTTTTGCCCTGTTGTTGCTCCTTATATCATTTTTTATGTACGTTTTTTTGTGTCTATGTTGGTTTCTTATATGATCTTGATCCTGGCGGCTTGATCACCCCTCTTGATCGTTGTCATCCTATCTTACTGACATTGGTGCACTTGGACCCCTCTTGAAGTGATTTTGTCTACTTTAGTGTGAGTTTTAAGCAAGTTCATCCTCTCAGTAAAGTGGGGGATAAATGTCGCAATGGAAAAAGTATCCCTTTACTTTTCCTTACTTGTTTGGGCCCTTGTTAAATTGAGCATAATGTTGCCTTGATTTAGTGTTGTAATGTGTTTAACACATTCACATTAGGTCTTGGGCCCTTGTGAACAAAATGGATTTAATTGTACCTTATTTTAAGGTGTTGTAAAGTGTTGTTCCACACTTTCACACTTTTATAGGGTTTTCATTATTAATTGGGCTTCTTTATGCCTTATTTGGCCTTATTTTGTATCCACAGTCCTAATTTAATGCATCTTTCTGAGGATAATCCCGACATAAATCAACATCCAATCATAATTCATATCTTTTTAGGTTTTGTGGCCTAGATTTAATTATCTGAGACTCATATGCCACCTTGGGTGTATGGCTCCCACCTAGGTTTTTGGGCCCCGATCTAGATTTTGCATCATTGTAAGCATTTTTAAAAATGTGCCCCATAATTAATGCGTAATGGGACTCATATGCCACTTTTGGCGTATGAGTCCTGTGTGGCCCAAAAATAAATTTAATTCAAATTCTTGGCAAAATTTTATTCTCCTAAATCTGATGTCGGCTTGTAGTGTTATAATTTCAGGAAATTTGGTATAAACCAGTATAAATACAAGTTTCTTTCACTCATTTTCACCTAAGCATTCATGAGATCATCCCAAGCTTTCAAGTATTCATGCATTATAGAAATTTTTTGATCAAGGAAGCATTCAAGAGTTTACAAGAGCATTCAAGAGTCTTCAAGAGCTGATTATCAAGTGTTTTAGAGCATTATTCAAGCATCAAGAATCATGTCAAAATCATCATGCATCATGTTTATTTTTGAGCTAACAATTGTGATGTAGGGTTTTATGCTTCAAGCTAGCATTCAATTCAAGATCTATCACATTTGAGAAAGAGTCAAGATCTACATCCATTGGAGCTATTTCATACATGTTTGCAGCACTTTATTGCTAGGGTTTGGTGAGTTGCAATGTTACATTTTGTTCATTCATCATTCTCCTTTCCTATTTCATTTCATTTCAAAGTTTGATTACCAAAATGGGGTTTGACCAAGGAAAACCCCTTTCTACTAACAAAACAACATTTTTCCCTCTCTTTAGTGTATGATTTGTAGGTCTAGGTTGAAGACATATTGAAGAGAAAGTTTTGAGAAAGTTGTCAAGTGTTCAAAGTTGTGAAAGTTGTCACCTTGCATTGGAGATCATTAAAAGACTTCTACAGGTTGCAAATCAGAGATTCAAATTCGAAAATCAAGTGGAAAGGATAGAGTAGACATTGAAGAGAAAAATCATACTTTGAATTTCCAAAAAATTCCAAAAACCCCTAACTGGATTGATATGCCACTTCTAGCGTATGAGTCTCAATATAGCCAAATTTACAGATTTTAGGAGTTTCAATCATATCTCTGCCAGATTTTTGTTCCTACCCAGAACCCCTAATCTGGACTAAATCGCCTAGACTGGCATATGCATTCCAACAAGCATTAATTTCAGTGTTTTTAGCATTTTAGGTATTCATCCAAGAATCTTCAAGTTTCTAGGTGCACACTTCTAATTTCTCCGCTTTCTATTATGATTTACATGCTTTTCTAGGTCATTTAGTGAAGTTTTGCATTGCATTAGTTTTTACCATTAGGTCTTGCACTTTATTAGTCTTTCCAATCCCTATCTTGGTGGTGAACCCCTCTTTAATCATTAATCAGACCCTAGGACAACCCTATTGCAAGATCTCTTTCTCCTTTGCATATCTTGGATTGAGATCTCTAGGGTTTCCTTGAGTGAAACTTGAGTGTGAAATAGGAACCCTATCTCCTCAAGGATAGTAGGACCCCTCCTATTCCCCAATGTTTCACTTACAAACGTCATCTTTTAGGATTTAATTTTCAAAAAAATAGAAAAATACCTATAAATACCTAGTTATTGTATCATTTGAAATCTAACAAGAAAACTATTGGAAAACTTATGATCAAGAGCACTATCACGCAAGTCAAGAGCAACACTTTAGGGCTTTATTGCAAAAATTCAAGATCCTAAAATCATGTTGAATATTATGTGAGTTTATGCATGTTTATATTAACATTGTTTGTGAAGGCTAACCCTTTTTCTAGGTCTCCAAGAAATTTAATCAATCAAGCAAACAAGATCTAAGACCTTGAGGTGATGTGTATGACTTCAATCCTTCAAGGAATCCATTGAAGGGTAGTGAGTTGTAGCTCACTTTATTTATTCATCATTCCTTCCTATCATTTATCCATTTTTATCATTGACATTTTCATTGTGGAAGTGGAAACACTAACATGGGGTTTGACCAAGGCAAGCCCCTAAATGGCACAACATTTCTTCTCTTTGTGACTGTAGATTTCAGGTTTAGAGAGGATTGGAGGAATTTTGAAGATAAATTGTTCATTGTTTCAATTAAAGCCCTACATCTTTTCAACTCACATAAACTCACCTATAGAATTATCTGATAGTGTTCTGATAAGTTCTTTGCAAGCGAAAACAAAGATCTCATATTTGTCATCAAAGGACTGCAAAAATAGAGTAAGAGAGGCATACAAGGACTAATATTCCCTTGGGTAACTCTTTCCTCCTATTTAGACCAATATCAACTTTTTTGGGTAGGTACACAGTCCTTTGCACTTCCCAGATCTACTTGTAACTCAATGTTCCAGTTTATCAATTGTCGGATTCTTGCAATTTTGATATTAGGGAACATAATCTAATTAGGTTAATCATAGAAAATTTATTCCGATCCATTCCAATCCTCAATAGAATGGATATCTAGGTGTGATTGGCTCACTTTCATGGTTGAAAATTAATCTATACACCTTGTTGATCTCCATCTTGATGAAACCCTAGAAAAGGAGGCAATAAACCCTAGATTCTATACATTAAAACATAGTGTCCCTTTTTTCTATGTTTCAGAGGCACATAAAGCTACTGATCTAATCAAATTGGAGAACAATAGTTGATTCTTTAACATCAGGGCATCTAGAAGTAACTATTTGTAACCCCTAATTCTAGTTTTTACAGGTAAGAATTATGACAATTGGGAAATAAAGATGAAAACTCTATTTTGTTCTTAGGATCTATTGGATTTTGTAGAGAGAGGGTTTGTAGAACTACAAGATGAGTCTTTGTTAAACAGAAATCAAAGATATTAGCTCAAGGAAAATAGGAAAAAGGATGCAAGGGCTATTCAACAAGGTATGGAGGAAAATATTTTTAATAGAATTAAAAGTACAAATACATCTAAGAAAGCACGGGAAATGCTTGAAATAATATATCAAGGTACATCTAAGGTAAAAGTAGCCAAGTTACAATCACTTAGAAGGGATTTTGAAAATTTGCAAATGAAAGATTCAGAGTCGATAGACCAATTCTCAACCTAAGTAATGAATGTCGTTAATCAGATTAGAGCAAATGATGATGAGTTAACATATTAGAAAGTTGTTGAAAAGATTCTTAGAAGTTTACTTAGCAAATTTGATACTATTGTGGTTGCAATTGAGGAATCTAAATATTTATCTCAATTATCTATAAAGGAGTTGTTTGGATCATTTCTATCTAAAATCACATATGACATTTGGCAGAGGTAGGGGAAGAGGAAATTTCAGAGGAAGAAGAGGAAGAAAAAAAATTTAAAGAGAAGAAAGAAGTCTTGATCCAATAGGGAGGCCAAGTCAAGGTTTTAGATCTAGAGGGTGTGGTAATAATCAAGCATCACAAAGGTTTCATATACATTGAGCCTCCTTTTTCCTTAGATTTAAAACACTTCTATAGAGATTTTGTGCATAATGCAAAGGGAAATTTTTTCTCTTTGTTGTCCTTTCCATCTTACTCCAAGTCTTGATATTTTCCTTACCTTGATTTTTATTTCTTTCTTCAAATATTCCCACCATATCATTGCATGATGCTTGAATATTGACCATGCAAATTTCACATTCTTTTCCTCTTTCGTAGTTTTCCATTTGAAGAAACTCATGCATGTCATTTAACCATTATATTGACTCCTCTAGATTTTAGACTACCCACATAATTTGACACGTCAACCTTTATTCTACCACTTCCTTCTAATGCCCTAATCACCCTTTCTTCAATTAACTAGGGTTCAAATTTATCTTCCTCCTCTTGCTAAATAGATGATTTAAATCACCTTCTAAAAATTCCTTCCCAACCCTCTTTCTTCATTTTTTCATTTTGCAACTATTTTTCTATGTTCCTACCCCCACAATTATTCTAGCAAGCTCTTCCACCTACCTTTATAGAAATTACATAATTTTGTTCATTTGTGCATAGCCTCCACATACTCCTTCCATCTTTCTTAAACATATAACTTCTGCCTAAATTCTGAATAAATCATATTTAATGAATCTTAGCTTATTAAAATTTATATTATAGACAACCTAGCAACAACGGTAATTCTAATATAATATTGTAATTGTAATATTGGCATTGCAAATGCACCTAATACAAGATACACACTACTCTTATGATGGTTGAGCTACTAACTCTAGAAGATCCTAGATATGGATATCTATATTAAGGATCATTAGAATTAACATTTTATGCACACTTAGGTTGAAGTAGGTATAAGTATGTGCTTGAGTTAATCTACACTTATGATGTCTATATTTTACCTATGCTTGACCATTCATGATGCAATATGGTCGTAACAATCATACCAAGTACCTTGGAGCTAGACATGCAAATTACTAGAAGGTTATAGTCTTCCTAAAAATTCATTATATTACTCTAAGGGATTCCTCAACATTCCCTTTGTAGAAGAGGGGACCAACCACCTCAACGATAGAGAATGAAGAGCACTCTCAAGTGCTTTTGTCACTCTACTAACTTGGGAGGTTTCATGAGGCTAAACAAGATAGTATTTGGAACCTGAACCATACCTCAGACAGCCCTGTACCCGAGGAAAGTAGTGTGGGTCAGGGATGAAAGCATAGTTCATTGGCGCCTCTCTAGCATATTGGCGTTCGTGCAACCAAAAAGTGCAACAATACAAAATGAAGTACAAAAAACCTATTAACAGTCTAGAAAGAGAAGTTTGAAATACTAACACAATGATAAATGATTGAATAAATGAAATCACTAGAAAGGTAATAAAGGAGATGATAGAAAGTAAAGGTGGTAAAAACTAACTCACTACGATTCCAATTCGCTAGCAAGCTCAACACATATGTATACCTACACAACCAAGAGAGGAAAAATGTTGGGGTTGTATAGGGTTTTTCCACAATCAAACCCTCGCTTTGGTGTTTCCACCTCCACGAACAACTAGATAGATCGATAGAAAATGCGATAAAAAGAATAATGGAAAGAAATTGAACAATAACAATAATGCTATGCTATGTAAATCAACAAACAATATCACCTTCTCAATCGAGGTGCCCTCAAGCACATAGAAGAGGATGCAAGCTTGGTAAGGTCTATGCTACTGCAACAACAACAAAGCAGTCCCTTGGGACACCAAGTTACAATTCTAATGGTGGAAAAAGTGTAGCAAGATGTGAAGAAGATGTATACAAACTCAACTAGTGTGTAGTAGATGGATTGAATTACTCAAGAGATGAAGCTAGTGTGTAGAATTGTCTAGAAGATGGAGTGGAAATTTCCAAAGAGATGAAGTGAAAGAGAAAGATATGCATTTTAAGAAGAAAAGAGAGGGAAAGAGTCTTTCTTGGGTCGATTGGAAGGTGCAAAGGTGTTATGCTTCATCACCAATGGAGAATGTAATGTCTCTATGGATTTCAGAGGTAGGAATCTGTTAGGGATGACAACACATTGAGAAAATGTCCACATGTCGCATTTGCATCCCTAACAAAAATTTCCCAACCAACACAAGAGACAAGCACCAAGTGGATGCAATGCAAATAGGTGATGTGTGTAAGGAAAGAAGCAGTGCGAAAATGCCTTCCTGATGCAAAATCCTTAGGAAAGAAGTGCAGAAAAACATTCATTTAACAAGTTACATTCATTGAGATGCACATTCATAGAACAAAAGGATAGACAAATTATCACACAAAGAGATAACACCAAATTTACATGGGAAAACACTTATGGGAGAAAAACCCACACACAAAGTAATGCCACTTTGTATTACAGTAAACAGATTACATACATAGTTACAGACTTCACTCTTAGGTGTTAACTCACAGCAGTAATACAATCCCTTGATCGACCTCACACCCTGATTGTAGTTCTCCTCACACTATTACAATGCTTGTAAAAGCAGACAATGTAAAACCATTCAACCACCCTCTTCATTTGAGTCGTACACCATTTAATTTTGATACAGAGAATTTGAATTTACATTCAATGCATCCTATTGTTCATCAGATCTGATTTGATCTCGATCACCTCTGCAAAATGTGTCACCATCATGAAGATCAAATATTCATTTAATTTTTCACTGGAGTATTTCAATGTCGGTTACTAGGCAAGTTTCTCATGTTCACAATGATGATTTCCACACAATTCACAACAAGGATGTGAATTGCACGATCATCCAATTGATAATCGCGATCTTCCCTTATCAACCTATCAGATCCCACCATGACATTCTTCATGAGCCACTGAGTCAACCATCGCTATATTGGGGAGACAACATATCATCTCCCACCAATGTCAGCAAGTCCCACCAATGTAGAGTCATCGGTCCATTGGGGAGACAGCCATTATAGTCTCACCGAAATAGCCACATCTCATCAATATGCTGATCTCTAATGTTGTTAAGACTTTGGGAGATCTCTCTTTGAAAACCCCATGTCACATTGATAACCTCTAGCAAGATATCACTGGAATGTCTAAGAGACATCGGAGGATCTCACACTGACACCACCTTGCCACACTGACATTGCTACCACCACACTATTGATGAGACACACCTAGTTGAAGAGACTTAGGAGTATCTCTCGCCGACACCATAAGGTCACCTCGATGCAATGGTCCACTATGCCCATAGACATCAGAATGTTGAACAGACACAAAGTGTCGAAGGGACATTTATGAATGTCTTGCTGACAAGCATGGCTCACGCCAACAGCAAAAGGGATTTCCAAGTCAGGGGAAACCCAAACTTTAGAACCTTCAGATAGAGGTTAGGAAATTCTTGAAACCTACAATAAGGAGATCACCATGTCGTGAGGTTATGAAACTCATGAACCCCGCGACATAGGTTCCAAGGTTCAGAAAACTAGCAATATAGCGACAAGCTCAATGTCGCCAAGTTATGATCTTTCAAAGCCCTGCGACTTAGGTTTCAAGGTTTTAGATTTCAGCGGTAGTCTGAAAATGAAGGCCAAAAAAGGGAAAAACACCAAGTGTTTAAGGGAGGTTCAAGCTAGAAAGTTGAGGCACATTTTCCAACAAGCTCCCACTTGACGAAGACTTATTGGCTTCCTCTAAACTCAAAGTTATTGAAAGTCATAGGCCCCAAGTCCCATCAAACTAGCACACCACCTATACCTGTTTGTGTTCATAGGATTTGTCAATGCATAGGTGACATTCTCCAGAGTATCCACTTTTTCAAGATTAACATTTCCATCCTCCATCATATCACGAATGAAATGATACTGAACATCAATGTGCTTCGTTCTGGCATGGAAAGTGGGATTTTTTTGCCAAACAAATAGCACTTTGATTTTCACAGCAAATCGTAATCTACCCTACATTAAACCCAATAACTGAACACAAACGTCTAATCCAAACGACTTCTTTGTATGCGTGTGTTGTTGTCATATACTCCACCTCAGTAGTAGAGTAAAAGACTACAGCCTACCGCTTGCTCATCCAACTCACTACACCAAATAACATAAATATGTATCCAATGGTGGATCTTCTGCTATCAATGTCCCCTACCCAATCAAAATACACATTACCATGAATACTAAGAGATCTTTGTGATCCAACTAAGTTTTCATGATAACACAAAGAAAACTCTGAGGTGCCCTTCAAATATCTGAAAACTCTCTTCACAACTTCCCAATGCGGTCTTCCTGGATTAGCCATAAACTGACTAAGCACTCCCACTACTTGGGCAATGTCTAGTCTTGTACAAACCATTGTGTACATTAAACTGCCAACTGCACTTGCATAAGGCACCCTGGTCATGTCCTCCATCTCAGTAGGAGACTTCGGACAATCTTCAACAAATAGCGTATTTCCCTGCAACACTGGAACAACTAATTACTTACAATCTTTCATATCAAATCTCTTAAGGATAGTACTAATATACTTGCTCTGGCTAATCCAAAGCTTTCTACTTCCCCTATCCCTCCTAATTTCCATTCCTAGAATATACCTTGTTGCACCTAAATTTTTGATTTCAAACTATATTGACAATTGAGATTTTAAAGCAGAAATCATACCCTTACTATTCCTAAAGAATAACATATCATCCACGTACAAGGAAATAATAAGCAAATGATCATTTTCAGTTTTGTAATAAACACAATGGTCTAATTTTGATCTCACAAATCCCAATTGCAACACAAAGGTGCCAAAATTTGGGTACCACATTCTAGGTGATTGCTTTAAACCATACAAAGATTTCTTTAACTTGCAAACCAGGATTTCTTTACCTTTTTCAATGAAGTGCTTAGGCTAGGACATATAAATTTCTTCTTTCATCTCTCCATGAAGAAACATTGTCTTCACATCCATCTTCTCAATCTCTAAGTAATATGTAGATGCAAGTGACAAAAAAATATGATAGATGTCAGCTTAGCTACAAGAGAAAAAATTTCTCCTTAATCAATTCCCTCCACCTGGGAATAACCTTTCACGACCAACCAAGCTTTATACTTTTCAACACTACCATCCAAACCAATCCTTTTAATACCCATTTACAACCAAAAGGCTTTCGCCCTTAAGGCAGGGGTACCAATTCCCAGGTTTCATTCTTTTTCAAATATGCCATTTCCTCATTCATGGCTTCCAACTAGGAATCTGAGTCAGACATATTAATTGCCTCTTTCACAATCCTAGGCTCATCAGTGCTAGTAATCAAAGCATAGGCATAGTTCAAATCCAACATAGAAAATCCATACCTATCAGGTTGACACTTTTCATGTGTAGACCTCCTCACAGGTTGAGGCTGAGGTTGTGGTTCTTCTTCTTTATAACTCTTACTGTTGGTAGAACTCTCCTTAGTTTCAAGTACACTTTGTAGTTCCTCTTTATCTGGAGTTCAAGGAATTTCAACTACATCATTCTTCTTTTCCTTTTTATTTGTCTCTAACTATGGACTAGCTACTGAAGGCTTTAGCTCATGAAAGATTACACTTATGTTGTACAAAACCTTCTTAGTAACAAGATTCCAAAGCTTGTATCCTTTCACACAAATACCATAGCCAATGAAGATACATTTGATAGCCTTTTTCTCCAACTTTGATCTTTATGCATATGCCTCATAGCCAAAGACACGAATATGTCTCAAAGAGGGCTTCTTACCAAACCATGCTTCCAAAGGGATTTTTTCAAGAAGGGTCGAACTAGGTGAACGATTAATCAAGTAACTCGTTGTAGCGATTGCCTCAGCCCAAAAATTCTGCTCCAAACTAGCACTTCTCAACATACTTCTCGCTCTTTCCATTAGTGTCCTATTTAACTTTTCAGCCACTCCATTATGTTGTGGAGTATAAGGCATAGTTTTATACCTTTTAATCCCATGGTATTCAATTAGTACCTTTCAAAATATGTAGAAAAAAACTCACCTCCATTGTCTATCCTCAAGCATTTAACTTTCCTTCCAGTCTGATTTTCTACCAAGTTTTTAAACTCTTTAAATCGACTAACCACTTCTAATTTACTCTAGCAAATACACAAATGCCCTTCTCAAATAATCATCAATAAAAGAAACATAATATCTAGACTTCGATAACGAAGGAACGTTCACTTGACCAAATACAATAGAATGAACATAATCCAGTATGCTAGAATATTTATGAGGACTTGAATAAAATGAAACACGGTGTTGCTTTCTTTCCATAAATACAATGTTCACAAAAATCAAACTCAAGGTTACAATCATCAAGCCCTTCAACTAGATTTTTATTTTTCAAGGCTTTTAAACCTTTCTCTCCTATGTGACTGAGTCTATGATGCCACAATATGGTTTCCTCTATTGGGAGTTTCACCTCCAAGAAATTTTCACCCAAAGGAGCTTCATTCTCCTTCTCTACATGAGAAGCTTTGCTTGACTTTACAAAGACATTGTTACATTGAACATGACGTGCATCTAGGTTGTACGGAGTTCCTATGCATGCACCCTTAGCTAGCACCATTGAGCCTCTAGTCATCTTATAGCCTCCAATCGAGAAAGAAACTTGCACACCAACATCATTCAACTTACTAACATAAATTAGGTTACGATCCAAACCTGGTATGTGTAGTACACCATCAATTCCATTGATTCTTCCATCAAGGAATTTTGGATTCTAACTCTTCCATGACCAAAAATTTTGAGAGTTGAATCACTTGCTAGGTACACCTTTCCACTAGCATACTTTTCATACTTAGTGAACCAATCATTGTGAGATGTCATGTGAAAAGATGCGCCTGAGTCAATCAATCAGACATCATTTTATGCCTAAGTCACCACTTACGCAGGAATGAAGGCATTTGCATCACTCTAAGAAGAGTCATTGTCCATAGAGTTATTCTTCTTCTTCTTCTCCTCCTCCTTACAATCCTTTTGGATATGACCATTTTTTCCATAGTTCCTGTTACCCAATTTGCACCTATGGGCTCAATCAGGCAGGGTAACCTATGTTTTTGAGTGTTCATGAAGGCCAACTAAAGGAACATTTGCATCAAGGTTACATACCTTCTAACTTGTTTGCTTCTTGTGCAGCTCCAGGGGAGATTATGTTTTAAAATTCAACACATGGATTAAATGTGGCTCCCACAAGGGTTGAGCCCAATGTGCGAGTGTTCAGTTTTTGGGGTGGGTCTTTGTCTTTTGTTTTTTCCTTGTTTTTCCCCTTTCTGTTTTGTTTTCCTTGGGCCCATTTTATTTTGTGTTCTTTCAGGGGCGGGGTCGGGACCAAAACCGAACTTTGAAACTTTTCCAAAGTTCTAGTTTCTATTTTTTGTTCCGGTCCCGGTCCCGGCTCCGCCTCTTTGTTTTGCCTTGCACATCTTTGGTTTGGTTCCGGCAGACCCAGAACCAAGACTGCAACTGAACTTTGAAACTTTTCCAAGTTTCAAGTTCTAGTTCCCTCTTAATCCTGTTTCTGCTAGTCTTGTTCTTTTTGCTTTTTGTTCTAATCGTTTCGCGGGATGCTTTTCTTCCCTTCTCTTCTTTCTTTTTCCTCCTCGTTGTCTTGTATGTTGCTGGCGGTGGGATCGGAACATAATCTGAACATGAAACTTCTGAAAAGTTTCATGTTCGGATTTGGTTCTAGTTCCAATTTCACCTGCTCTTTTGTTTTTCCTCGCTCTGACTCCACTGAAGGCTTGAGCTCGGGGAAGGGTCTTCCCGACCAATGAATGTCACGCCAAAAGTTGTTCACTAGGGCTAGTGTTAGGGAGAGAGGTTCACATTCATTGCGAGGTCTTGGCGAAAAGAAGTGTCATCGCGAAGAAAGAAAGGGCCTCGTTGTAAAGTCTCGACGACTGAACGAAGTCTCACCAAAACAGGATGCCTTCGGTGCAATCTAGGGGCTTAGGTATAATGTCTTGCTGAAAGGCTAAAGTCTTGGCAATAGGGGCTAGCGAGGGGGACAAGTCTCACTGATAGGGTAATGTCTCAGCGACAGGAAAGGACATCTCGGTGAAAGGAGACATCATCGGCATGAGGTCTTGCCGATCAACCGCAATCTGGCCGAAATGAAATAAGCTCTCACTGGGACAAGGAGGCCTCGTTGAGAAGTCTTGCCGACCCGATAGGGTCTTGCCAAAGTAAAGTGAGCTCGGGGCGAAAGAAAGGAGCTCGGAATGATGTCTAGCCGACTACTAATGGTCTCGCCGAAGGTTTTGCCTTCAACATAAGGTTTTTCCTTCAGCATAAGGTCTTGCTGACATAGCGATGTCTCCCCAACAAATGAAGGAGCTCGGGGAGAATGAGGGAGCTCACCGTGACATCCTGCTGACACATGGTTGTCTCGCCAACAGAAGGCAAAGTGATATAATGATAGGGGTTCAGCGTGAGGTCTTCTCGACTTGCCAATGTCTCACCAAAAGAAATCTTTGAGCCCAGAGAGGTGGTTTGTGTTCACTAGAGGTCTCACTGATGCGAAAGATCACACCAAAATAGATGACATCACCATAACACCTGGTCGTCGGAGTGATGTCCTGCCAATAGCAGGGTGGTCTCGGCAAAATGAAATGAGAACGTGAGGAGCTCAACATGATGTCCTACCGACAAGTTAGGTCTCAGTGATGGAAAAGGATATCGGTATGACTAATGGAACCCGCTATGACCTCTTGTCGATGAATGTTTGTCTTGCCGATAGTGTATTTGATAGCGATAGGAGTCTTGGCGCTCACTATGACTCTTGTTGAATGGGGTGTCTGGGCGATGAAATGTACATATTGGTATAACTCCTGTAGCTTGATATGAAGTCCTGCTGACAATCCCAAGCTATGTAAACTATCCTGTGAAGTATACTCACATCAGGGAGACATGATTAGTGTCTCACCGACATGTGATGTTGTTTGAGGGACCCTTTAACCGTCTGGAATCTACAGGGCATCAGTTTGACCAATCAGATGGGAGCTAAGGACGCACCATGAGCCATTTGACTGCCTAACTCCCCCCTGTGGATGAGATCGACAGAGCATAAGCAACGTGTATCTGCTCTGAGAATAAAGCGATGAATCAGATTGATATCCAGAAGGTGTCATCGAGCAACAGAAAGGCAGAGACCACAGGGATAGCTGGGATATCAACTGGCAAGAGTTGATCAACATTTATGGTAATGCTTAGAAGCATTCAAAGCGGCTCTGAGGGAGGTTCGAGAGTGGAAATGATGACTAGAAGTTAATGTTGTGGTTGCAAAAGATCAAGGAGGCCATTCTTGGAGCAACTCTTCGCCAACATAGACAACAGGGATGCAATTGAACACAGCATTAACTACATGAAAAGATCTAAAGGCAAATCTTTCTAAGGCAGATATTTTTGTAAGCCTAGAGGGGCCGACATCTTTTTGTAGATAAGGAATTTTTGCCTCTTTGTAAAGGAGTTCTCCTGATGCTTTTCGAAAGTCTATGACTTCTATAGTCCTTTCTCAAATTAGCAAACTTTTGTAACTCATTTTGGAGCATGATATATAAAATTTACCTTGGTTACCATTGATGGTTCAATTTGCCTTCTGGTTCTTGCAAAATATTGTGCATTTTCAGGTGATTGATTAAGCTATTTTGTGAAATCTTTCTTTTCCTTATAGCTTTGTCTCATGTTAGCATGCCTTTCTTTGTAAAAGTATTATTATGTAGGTTACAAACTCTGTTTACCTAATTGCACATGAGCTTTTAATTTGTGAAAATCTGCTTTTCCTTCTTGAAAGTGTGTGCATGTCAAACCTGTTTGTGAAACACTTATGCATAATCTACAGAAACTTGTTGTGCAGTCCCATATCTATCATCAGTATTCAAGTGTAAATTGAGTGTCTCATTGTTCTTCTCAGTTCAGTGTATCACCATAGCGTTAGTTTTATTTTCATGTATTCCTTCTCCCTTTTCTTTTACAAAATCAGTAGTTAGGTGACACCATAGGAATCCGGCCTTCTCCGGAGGTTGACCTCTGTTTACAAGAAACCCACATCTTTAGACATCTTCCCATGTTACACTGAGGTGTTGAACATTAGGTTCAACAAGGGTGCAACTTCTGGTGATAACAGTTCCATCATTTCACCTTGGACTTCTTACCAGAGGAATTTGATTTCCCTTCAAATTTAGATTTAGATGTCTTGTCTTTCTTCTTGCCTCTCTCCTTTGATGCACCCTGAACAACAAGAGCCTCCTTGGCCATCTTAGAAGATTCCCTCCACATTTCCTCTAGAACTAACGAAGCAACCACATCTTCCATCTTGAAAGTGGTTGTTGTACTTCCAATATCCATTACCAAATGATCCCAAGTTCCGGGTAAGGAACATAATAGAAGCATACAGTGATCCTCTTCCTCTATTTTCACACCCACAAATTGCCAACTAAGCAACAATCATATTAAATGAATTCAGACAGTCTGCTACAGATGCACCTTCTTCCATCTTCAAGGAGTATAACTTCTTCCTCAGGAATAACTTATTCACCAGAGACTTTCCCTAATAAATGTCACCAATTTTCTTCCATAATGAAGATGTAGTCTTCCCCTCATGGATGTTTAGGAGTATAGCATCGTCCAGACATAGTCTTAACCCTCTATATTTTCTATTTGTGAGGTCCCAATCTTCTTGCTTCATACCTTGTGGTATAGTTCCAAACACAACAATCCAGAGGTCTCTATCCACCAATAGGTCTTCCATTTTGAGTTTCCACAACTCAAAATTTCTACCAATGAACTTTTCAATGTCTACTCTTCCTGATGTGCTTTCCATCTCAAACTATAAATAAAACAAACAATTCTTCTTTTGCAAGACTCCCACTGAACAAGATTAGCACAAAAACCAGCCCTACTCACAAGGATAACACAACTGGCCAGGCTCTGATACCACTTATAAGGAAAGCATAGGTGCAGAAATGCCTACTTAATGCAAAATCCTCAGGAAATAAGTGTAGAAAAACATTCATTTAACAAGTTACATTCATTGAGATGCACATTCACAAAACAAAAGGATAGGAAAATTATCACACACAGAGATAACACCATATTTACGTGGGAAAACCCTTACGGGAGAAAAACCCACACACTAAGTAAAGTCATTTTGTTTTACAGTACACAGATTACATACATAGTTACAAATTTCACTCTCGGGTGTTAACTCATAATAGCAATACAATCCATTGATTGACCTCATACCCTGATTGTAGTTCTCCTCACACTGTTACAATGCTCGTAAAAGCATACAATGTAAAACCATTCAACCACCCTCTTCATCGAGCTGCACACCATTTAATTTTGATATAGAGAATTTGAATTTACATTCAATGCATCCTATTGTTCATTCGATCCAATTTGATCTCTATCACCTCTGCAAAATGTGTCATCATCATGAAGATCAAATATTCATTTAATTTTTCCAAGTAGTTGTTCCAATGGCGGTTAATAGGCGAGCTTCTCACATTCACACTAATGACTGTCATGCAATTCACAACAAGGATGTGAACTGCATGATCATCCAATCGATAATCACCATCTTCCCTTATCAACCTATCAGATCCCACCATGAAATTCTTCATGAGCCACCGAGTCAACCATCACCATATCGGGGAGACAACATATCATCTCCCATCGATGTCAACAAATCTCATCGATGTAGAGTCATCGGTCCATCGGGGAGACAGACATTAAAGTCTCACTGAAATAGCCACGTCCCATCGATATGCTAATCTTTGATGTCACCAAGAATTTTGGAGATCTCTCTCTGAAAACCCCATGTCACATCGATAAACTCTAGTGAGATATCACTCGAATTTCTAAGAGACATCGGAGGATCTCACACCGACATCGCTACCACCACACCATTGATGAGACACACCTAGTCGAAGATACTTAGGAGTATCTCTCATTGACACCATTAGGTCACCTCAACGCAACAATCCACTAGAGCCATAGATGTCAGAATTTCAAACAAACAGAATGTCAAAGACACATTTATGAATGTCCTATCGACAAGCATGACTCACGCCGAACACAAAAGGGATCGCCAAGTCTATAGAGAAACCCAAACTTCAAAGCTTTCAGTCAGAGGTTAGGAAATTCCTAAAACCCATGACAATAAGGAGATCGCCATGTTAGGAGGTTATGAAACTCACGAACCCCGCAATATAGGTTCCAAGGTTCAAAAAATCAGTAATCTAGCAACAAGCTCAATGTTGCCAAGTTATGATCTTTCAGAACCCCGCGACTTAGGTTTCTTGGTTCTAGATTTCAACGATGGTTCAAAAATGAAGGCCAACAAAGGGAAAAACACCAAGTATTTAAGGGTGGTTCAAGCCAACAAGTTGAGGCACATTTTCTAACAATGTGGAATTTCTTAGTCGGGTTTGATTTTTCTAAAGTAGGGCATGTAAAAGGGGATTTTGCGAGAGGGGTGCAAATTCACTCCTATACATTTTCCACCCACTTTAGCGAGCATGAGTTTCAATGAATGTTTGGTAAAGTAGATCAAAGAGTTAGAAATGTATACCTGAACCATTGAGGAAGCAGACCACAATCTAGCGAACTCGAAAGCACAAGGCAGGAAAAAGGCTCCACAAGTACTCTCCTGTTGAGGATTGAACAAAGGACTCCATAGATCCTCAAATCTACAAAGTTGATCAAAGAACATTGAAGGACTGCAGACCAACGACGGAAAAATCCCACAGGATGCAAGTGCTTCACAGGCCCTTCAACCTACAAAGAACGTGCCATAGGTACTCTCTCCTGAAGGAAACTCAATGTAGGGGACTCTACAGAGTCGGATTGGAAAGCAACTTCATAGGCGCACTTGCAAAGAAACATGTTAATCCATAGACAAGACATATTAGATGTCAAAAAGCAACATGTGACTTTGCTAGGGGTCCTTGTTGAGGAATGCAATTTTTGAAAAATATTTTGAACAGATTTTCGAGAAAAGATTCATTAGCCACCAAATACATTTTCTAAAAATCAAAGTAACATGATATCCCCCCTTTAGGTTGGTGTGTGTTGAATGCAGAGGCACGTAACATCCTAAGGAGAGAAAAGCAAGAATGAAAAAGTAATGACATGGTCCGTGGAACATAGTGAGATGTAATTGTGGTAATGTTGTCACACATGCAAGGGACAACACATGAACACTACAAAACCATGAAGCAAAGCACAAAACATGAGAGAACAAAAATGTAAGACTACACAACAACATTACAAACAAGGGACACATGGGCAATCATATATTTCAGGGTCAGAGCTGCTCATAAATATAGATAAGTATAATAATAGTATATAAATGAATTTTTATCAACCTCATACTATATCAAACCATATGAAGAATGCACGAGAAGAAAAAGTAAAAATAAAAAATTGGGTCAACATGGAAGGGAAGCTTAAATACCCCCAACCCTTTGCATCGTCCCTAATTGTCAAAAATCAATACACATAATAGAGGAAGAATGATGTAACAAATAGAGGAAGTTTTACGACACACAAACACTCTTGTATCCAAGCACCTACGAGGGTGATAAGGGTCATCCAAGAACACATTACACAAACACGAAGGAACACAAACATACACACAATCTACTCTACAGATAAAGAAGAGGCGCCCCTAGTCCTCATCAACCAAGAGGTCATCAGCCTCCCAATATAGATCATTATAAGGGGAATTTGGACAAGCCTGCAAGGGCAGAATATCAAGGGGGAACCCTCTGACCCTCCCACAACAAGAGCCAAGGAAGGAGGCCCCTCAAGGTCTTCTTCGCTCAATTCTTGTGGGGTAAAATTCAGCGATTTTGCAATGATCGCTAAAACAGTCGGGACCTCATCCAAAGAATTAAACATGCACTTCATCAAAGTGCCATGTGTTAACTCAACGGTTGAGGGAGGCGATGCCCGAGATTCACTACTAGGCTCACCAAGAGACTTGGGAGCAGTGAAAAATTTTAGGGGCGTTGAGACTTCCTTCTTCATTAGGATGACACAAGAAAATGTAGAATTGCCTTTTGAAGAAGGTGAACCCCTCTTTCAACCCCCATTATTAGCGGGGACATCCTCCATCTTTCACTTTGTAGGAGGATGCAAGATCCCCACAGACAAGGCAAAAGGTGTGGAGGAGGAGGTGAAGACGTGACAGACACCACCTACGTGTTCAGCATGTCCACGGGATTTGAGAACTGTAGGATATTTGGGAGGGACATCAAAAGAAGGGAGCTCGACCGAAGGAGCAATAAACACCTGCACCCTCTTCGGGTGAGGATCATTTACGCTTGCAGCAAGAGCTAGGTGTAGAACCAAAGCTGATGGAACTGAAGCAAAGGGGATGAGAGAGGAGGATACAACAAAAGGTGTCAGAGCAGAAACTGTCGACTCCCCCTCCTTCCTCTACAGGGTGGCCTGCTTGATGGCCAGAGCCTTTCTCTAACACTTGCGCTCACACACAAGTGGTTCCTGTGACTTTGGGAGCTAGAGGAAAAAATATAAGATGGGACGAAGGACTCCTATTTGACCATCGAAGTGTCCATCACGGTTGTTTCTAGCGGAGGCAGGGACTCCTGGACAAGAACAGGAGGGAGAGGTTGAGAAGAGTTTGAAGCAACAATAGGGGAGAAGGCTCTAATGCCTTAGTGGTGAGCCTCTTCCCATTCACTTCCTTAGGGGTAGGAGTGGTAGGAGGCTACAGAGGTCGAGACATAGAGGACTCCCCACGGGGACCCTTCCCCTTACTATATCAAGTGGGCCGAGGCACCATGGGCAAGACGAGAAGTTCAAATGTCGGACACTTGGGCTTTCACCAAGAAGGCACCATCGGATTCTCCAATAATCACCTAGGATCATAATCTGATGATGCCACAGTATGGTGAGAGGAAGTGATAGGCGGGGCAACAACAGAAGAAGAAGAAGAGAACTGAGCGCGCCTCTCCTCTTCTCCTTTTTGAGCCAAGGCGGCCTCGTTGTCCGCTTCGAGACAAGCCTTATGCAAAATGGAATAGGGAGAAGGAGGGTATCTCACCTTAGGCATTATGCCCCCACTCTTGTACTTTACATAGGTTTAGTACAAGAGGTCCATCTTAGGAGGAAGGGGACCAACGAGCGCAGGCCAAAAGTGATCCAGCGAGTAGCCACCATGCGTAATTGACGATTCATATCTAGTGTCATGGACTACATTCATTGTACCCTCATGGATGAATTTCAAACACTTATTCACCACCGAGGGAACTACATTCATAGCGACCAACCAGGGAATACCTATTTTCACCTTGAAGAGTTTAGACCCCAGGATTATGTCAAAGAGTAATTTTATGGATTTAGGTCCAACCAAAATGGTTCACATCAGGTTCACCAAAATGTAGAAGAGGGGAACCAACCACAGCAAGGCTCTAGGTCACAAAGATTTGAGAGCGGAGGGCTGCCCTAATCTACCTCAAGCTAGGCAAGTGTTTTAGGTCAAGGATAGAGAATGAAGAGCACTCTCAAGTGCCTCTATCACTCTACTAACCTGGGAGTTTTGATGAGGTTAAACGAGCCATTTTTTGGAATCTGAATTGTACCTCAAATAGCTCTCTTCCCAAGGACAACAACGTGGGTTAGGGACAACAGCGCGACACACTGGTGTCTCTCTAGGGCACAGGCATTTGTACGGTCATAAAATGAAAAATTACAAAATGAAGTACAAAAAACCTACTAACGGTCTAGCAAGAGAAGTTTGAAATACTAACAGAATGATAAATAATAGACTAAATAAAATCACTAGAAAGGTAATAAAGGAGAAGATAGAAAGTAAACGTGGTAAAAACTAACTCACTATGAGTTTAGTTTGTTAGAAAGCTCCACACGTATGTATACCTACACACAGCCAAGAGAGGAAAAATGTTGGGGTTGTATAAGGGTTTGCCATAGTCAAACCCCCACTTTGGTGTTTCCACCGCCACAAACAACTAGATAGATCGATGGAAAATGCGATAAAGAGAATAATGGAAAGAAATCAACAATAATAATAACACTATGCTAGGTTAATCAACAAATAATATCACCTTCTCAATTGAGGTTCCCTCAAGCATGTAGAGGAGGATGCAAGCTTGGTAAGATCTACACTGTCGTAACAATGAAGAAGCAGTCCCTCAAACACCAAGTAGAATTCCAATGGTGGAAAAAGTACAACAAAATGTGAAGAAGATACGTACAAACTCAACTAGTGTGTAGCAGATGGATTGAATTGCTCAAGAGATGAAGCTAGTGTGTAGAGTCATCCAAAAGATGGAGTGAAAATTGTCAAAGAGATGAAGTGAAAGAGAGATATGCATTTGAAGAAGAAAAGAGAGGGAAAGAGCCATTCTTGGGTTGACTGGAAGACGCAAAGGCATTACACTTCATCACCAATGGAGAACATAACATCTGTGGATTCCAGAGGCACAAATTTGTTAGGGACGAAAGCATGTCATGCAGACGTCTACACATTGCGCACATGTCCTTGACAGAAATTCCCCCACCGACATAAGAGACAAGTGCCAAGTGGATGCACTGCATATAAGTGATGTGGAATTTCTTAGTCGGGCTTTATTTTTCTAAAGTAGGGGACGTAAAATGGGATTTTGTGAGAGGGGTACAAATTCACTCATATACACTCTTTTATTGCTTAAACTTTCTAATCCTTCACATTAATCACCTATTCTTGGTAGCTTTATGACTAGTCCAAATAGCCTATCATTTCTATAATATACTTGTGCCTTGTTGATATCTCAAAAAAATACACTTGCCTCATAGTTTCTTCAACTTTCAAGCTTGGGCCACAAATAACATTAATGATTCACTCTTAATCAACATGAAAATTCTTATATATAAGCTATTTAATGCTCAACTCAAGTTCTTATTGACTTCTATTTTCCCTTATAAATATGATTACCCAAATATAATAATATAATGATATTTTGAAATAATACAAAAATGTTATTAAGTATGACATGTAGAAAAGACATAACAATTATCTAGTTTCCTTTATATGGTAAAAATTATTTAAAATTAGATTCCATTGCGCATAATAGTCTCACCCATTGTAGCATGGTTATTTTTGTAGGAATTATCATGTTCAAACGATGTGATCCCATTTAAATGACATGATGACATTCTCATTTAGCACATGGCCACATATATGAAAATTAAATACTTCACAATCTAGATATCTAAGATGGCTACTATTATAGGTTGGACATATAATAACTTAAAAAAATTATTTTTCAAGAAAATTGTACAAATTATCTCCCATATATTTTTACCATTAACTATGATAGCTAAACATATGAGTCTAAAATGTCATTCTTCTAGACCTATTAGCATATTAATATTTCACTTGTATGCAAAATATAGTAATCTCATACATCTTCTCCAAATCATAGTTATGAAAGCATTTAACCTTTTTTCATGATCACATAAATGCTTCCAATTTTTTATTTTAGAATGGCGTATCATTAATAAATTACATATATTCAAACCTATTTTCTCAAATAAAATTTAAATAGAACAAAAAAAATTGATTGTGCATTCACTTCATCCTCTATCTATGAATATAAAATTACTATCAACTAAGATAATTGTAAAATACGAGTTTTACTTTTTTATGCCAGCAAATCCTTTCAAAAGAAATACAACTACCATAGAAATATTTTACTTTTCCCTTGACATATTTATCCTATTTACTATATATCCTTATTATTAAAATTCATTGCACTTGAAATCCTATTTACATGTCCATCAATTAATTTCATATAGAATAATATTAGAGAACCTCTAACCTTCACATTAATTATTTTTAATTTATCCTTAAAATATCTTTTTGTGGGTTCTTTAGAGGTTTCTCAACATCTTCCACTTCATTATTGTTATGTAATTAATGATCAAATATTCCTCCTTCTACCTCTATTGTAGGTGCTCTCACCTTTTTATATATTTTTTATGTTTCTATAGTTTATGTGTTTATAAATTGATACCTTTTCATCATTTTTCTTATATTATTTCTTCATTTCATTAAATTTTCCTTTCTAATTTCCTCTCTAGTTTTGATTTTGTTTCCCCTTTTAATTGGTTACAAAAAAGTGGTTGATGACTTTTTTTAATCCAAATTTGATGAAATGAAAAGGATTTATTGAGAAAAATTGTTAGCTTTCCAAAAATATAAGATATGCCTTATTTAGAATTAAATAGATAATTATTATTAATTTTCTACATACGTTCTGACTAAATTCTTGATTGATAGGCTAATTGAAAAATATCTATAATTCTTAAACAATTTCACATTGTTTGAATCTAAAAAATGTGGCACATTCTATGCTTCCCATACTATAGGATAAAAAATTAAAAATAAAATTTCATAATTTTTTTACCAAGTTATGGTGGTTAGACAAACAAGTTTTAATATTTTTAAAAAGTTTTAATAAAAATTCATAACTAATTATTTACTTGCAAAAAAAATACAAAAAAAATGTGGCATATCCAAGCGTGTGTCCTCTACTTATATTGAAAGTTTTAAAAAAATATCTTCTATTTATCTAATTTTAGTAATACTTTAATTTATTAACTGATAAAAATGGAAAAACTAGATCAAAGGAAATTCACATTACATTTAAATATTTTTTTCTTCCATACATTAAAAATAATTCATAATCTAACCATACATAACACAATGACTATGTAGGATATATAATCACAATTAAAAAATATTCAAAAACATCCTAGATGGACATGCTAACACTATTACATAGTCCAGAACTGGTTGCTTCTTCAATTTGCTCTATATTTCTACATTTCCTCTACCTCTCTCATGTATTAAATCATTTTATTGATATATTTAAAGAATTGTTTTTTTTATTAACTATTAATATTGGAAGTAAGAAATTGAACACACTGAGGGTTTATCATTTCAATAACATTGTATACATTAATTACTACAACAACCTAAAGATACATAAGACCATGACTAGAAAATATATATAATCCCAATGAAATTATAATCAAACATAGTTTATTGTTGTACTTCAATTATTATTCATGTTAATACTATTCTTGCTTAATGCTTGTAAATACAACAACATCCACACTATACATTATTATTAAACATATTATCAATAATGTCACACTTAGCCTCTTTAATTATCTAAAATGGAAAACACATTAATTAGAATGTGCTATATGACATTAAAACTAGGATTCATAATCTAACAACAATATTTCAATCAATACCGACACCCAACTTGCAAGAGGACATAGTCCACTTTATTTGAAGTGTTTTGAGTAGCATTACTGGGGATATGGCACTACTTATAATAGAATCTAAATTTTGGTCTATGGCATGATTGGTTCCACTAGAATTTTTGTTATTGCATCTCGTATCTTTTTTCAACGACAAAATGTAATACCATCAACATCCTTGAACAAGAAAAACACACCTCGCATGCCAGCATTGAAATATAGGTTCCTACAACAATCTGGTGCATTTGAAGGCTTAAGAAACTCCTTATTTAACTCTTTCACACAACTCTCAATATGATTTATGATATAATTTAAAGCATCTTCTCTTGTAGAACCATGGTTGTCTTTCATGTAACACTCAATGCTTGAAGTTTTCTCTCCACGAGCTTGCTCATCCTTCAAAAGTTATCAAAGAGTATTAGTGTATGGTTTCCTTTATTTCAATATTTTTTAAATTGTTAATATAATTTTTACACTTAAGTATCTAACATTTATATCATTTACCTCAAAATATTTGATATCATCCACTAGTCGTGTAGTCAATGACACAAGAGCTTGCAACTTTGATGATGGAATATCAAGTTGTTCCAAAATCTCATCAGATAAATGATTGTTCATTAGTATCAATGAATGAACCATAAGAGTTCTCATGCCACTACTTGTCACTCCATTCATTAAATATTCATCAAGACCCGATGTATGATTAGAAGCTATCTATTTCACTTCTTGCATATAAGCTAAGATAAAACTCTTCCACTAAAACAATACAAACAAAGACTTGTTTAAAACATTGAATTTTGAAAATAGAATTTTAAGAATTTACAGGATATATACAATAGCATTTTTTAAATTTCAATATAAATAATACATATCCTTTAGTTTTGTAGAAATTAAAATTTTCACATTATAGCCTTGTGGAGAGAAAAGATTATCTACAAAATAAAATCTAATGAATACCAAATATTTTCATTTTAGTAATAAAAGAAAAAAAATCATCATTTAAAATATGGATGTTAAAAATTCAAGCATTTACTTAAAATTTTAATATATTCATATAAAAAAATGTTTAAAGAATCCAACTTAAACATTAATATTTACTATAATTATATTATTTTGAAAACCTAATCCTGGGTGTCAACATTGTTTTGTGAATATGCAATTTTTTCAATCTATAAATAAATATTCAATGTAAATAATAGTTATCAAATTATGTTCCAATGGTAAAAAAGAATCTTGACAAAAATGTAATATATTTTATATATCTTTTTTTAAAATCTAAAAAGAAATGTTAAAAATTTAATATATGCTTTCATTATTTATTTTTTTAAATCTATTATGTAATGAAATTATTTATAATAATAGTAAATTGTCATGAGTTTATGTTTAGTGGTATAAACATATCATCTGATTTTATGAAAATCAAAGTACTAGAATGAAACATGTGATAAGAATATGTATGTTCATGATAAGAATCAATGGAGATAATAATAGGATTTAATAAAATTACAAGACCTCATAATTAACAAATTTCCACTTACACAAGAATGAATGTATTTGTGAATAAAGGGACCATGCTTTCTTTCAGCTTTACTTGCAATTTCCTTGTTTATCTAGTATGCAAAATTGAAAGCAGTTTTCATGTAATCTGGATGATTATCAATCGTGGAAATATCCCATCTATAATAGAAATGAACCAAAAAAGTCAGAAAATTAATTAGACTTTCAACATAATCTAGGATTACTATCTAATAGAATACCTTATTAATGTCGTTGTGAATGGTTTCAATTCATCAATGGTCCCATACGTGTCATAAATATCATCAAGAAGGGAAAGGCTAGTAGCCAATTTTGTAAAACCAATTCTACTTGCACTAAACTCAGGCTCAAATAATGAGCAAGCCCACCAAACATAAAATTCCATGTGGCGATGCCGAAAGAAATCAAGTTGAATTACGCTTGAATGTTTCCACCATCTAGCACAAAGGAATTTTATATCATTATGATTATAAATCCATTTTATTGGATTGACTATTTTTATTTTTATTTTTAAATAATCAATTTCAACATTTGATTTACCCTTCTCACTTAAACTAATTTACCATTAGGAATTCTTTGTATGACTAAACATGCAATTATTCTATATTATTAATAGAATAATAATTTTAATAAAATAATCAAAATATTTCTATATTTATCTTGCTTAATGTTCAAGGAAACATTTGTTGAGTTAATATACTCAATTTGAATAATACTCACATGGACACTAATTTCAATTCAAATTGATGTTGAGCTTGTAAAATAGTGAAGTCCAATATTGCTAGTTCCAATAGCTTTTGGCCGTGTGTGGAATCCTAAGAGAAATTATAACATGAATGATTAGCATTAAAATTATTTTATTTGTTGTTAACTCAAAACATTGCAGTAGATTGAAAGATTATATTTGTATCAACATTTTATTTTTAAGGAAAGAATGAAGTACCAATGATCATACATAAATTTTGATCTTACTTATAAATGTTATTAACAAGTGAGTCATTGCAATTTTGTTGTCTGAATATCTGAATAAAGTTCCAAGCCTCCCACCTTGGAACCCTAGATCTCCAAGCATATTTCAAAACGTACTTAGTATGAAAAAAACATCATGTTATTAAAATAGATAATATGTATATATAAAATTATCGATAATATTCAACCAATATATAGCTAAGCCATTGAAAATATTATATGTAGCTCTTAGTAAATTTTTAAACTTAAGAAAAAGAAAAAAAAAATGATGGGTTGTTCAATTGTTGAACATTTGTAGCTATGAAAATTGACAAACATTTGATAGGAAAGCAAGGGCTCCAATTTTTATATTTTAATATTTAAAAATAACTTGAATGATAATCCCTTCCATAGAAAGATACTTGCCTCCATTAGAAGTGGATTTTTAGTCTCTTTTATGTCACCATATTCCTTCATGGCCTCTTCCAAGTATGCAGATGTGAAAACTCTATCTTCTTTTAAGATTTTCTCATCAAGGAAATCTAGCTCAGAAGCTTTATATAAATTCACCATAATTGCTAATATTGCATCTTCATGGCTAGAGCCAAAGCTAGAGAATTGTCCTTCTTCACCTTTGAATTTTTGAAAAACATCTGGTCACATATCCAAAATATTCTAGTGATTTGAAAAACTTAGCTATAGAATGGTAATCCAAGAAAAAAAATTAAAAATTAATCACCTGAAGAAACATTGTATCTATTCAATCGTAGTATCCGAAATCCTAGAGCCGTCATGTTGAGATCACCAATAATATTATGATTCAAGTACCTATTCATGATGGCATTATTTGATGACAAATCTTCTTATATGTAACATTTGCTACACTTCAAGATGCATTTAGAAAATTTTCTTGATAAAACATACATACTTGTGGATATAATCGATTGTCATTTTGATTTCCTCTTGAAAATGTCGATCTATTCCCAAGCGTTGTAGAACATCAACAAATGAAATTCTTTCAAATGATATAAGAAACATAGATATCTATGCCTGTACCTGGAATATAATATGTGTTGATAGAGTGTAAACAAAATGAATTTACCTGGAAGCTTGAAACGACTGATTGTTGATAGGCTTGAGAAGCAAAGAGTAAGCATGCATCTGCATTATATTTATAAAGGGTTGCAGGTCAAATGAAATTGATTGGTTTTGTGAGAGTCGAATGCATGTAAAGAGTGGTGACGTAGGGTAGATGCATTCCTGAAGACTCTGAAAGCACGTGCGACAGTCTTCACGACCAGTAGTTGCTCAAAATATCTTTGAGGTAGGGCCTGGCCAGTAGGCTTAACCATCACACACTAAGCGTTGACCGCTTGGTGTGGCTTGTGTGGGCCCACTCAAACCTTCCGTTTCCGTTTTGTTTTCCGTAGCGCTCCTTGGACCCTTCACGGTGACGGTGACTGTCAACGGTTAAATTTGAATTTAGATTTTAAATCTGCTTCTCCCGCCGGCAATGAGTTATTACATCTGCCCGCCCATTTGACTTCAGTGAACAGACCAGAGAGACCCGTGGCCAGTAAGGCAGATAGGTCGGCTGGATAATAGTGAAGAAAAGGGCGTCATGCTTGAAGATTCAAACACCGGAAATTGGACAAGTGCAGATTTAAAAATAGAAGAAACCAAAGATAGGGGCTGCGTTGGATTAGAGAGGGGCTCAGGAATGTATGAGAGGGGCTACATGATGAACAAAAGAGGAGACTGCGCTTAAGGAGCTGAGTCGAGTTCAATGTGGGGAAGAAGTAAAACATTTCAATGAAATTTGAGATGCAGGTTGAAAATAAAACAGGGAAGAGTCGCGCCAATTTCTCCGTATGACATCAAAAGACTAAAATACAAAATATAGATGCATATAATGTAGAGAGGATCGATCTGAGTGGAAGCAGTGCTACAATTAGTCGAAGATGAAGTCTGTTAAAGAAGGAAATGCAGATTGTAATGCTTTGATCTGGAAATCATAAATTTGAATAAAGGTATTCAAATTACCTCTCCAATTAAAATTTAAGTGGGAATTGTGTAAATTGAGGCTGTGCAATTTAGAATTGGATGACAAATGCAATTATCCATTTAAAATCAAATTGATTGTGAAGTTGGAAAATTTTATAATCTGTGGATTTTTGTTTTAGCATCTCTTGAGTAAGGATCAAGGCTCAAATACCACTGAAATATCCCCAATGGGATTTTTCCCTAAAAATCTGATTTCAAAACTTAGAATTCTGCCCCAATTTTCTACACTATTTTTTTGCTCAAAACCCTATGTTCTAATCTGATTTTTTGTTTTCAATCAAACATGAACAACAAACATATATGCCTCCAAATTCTTGAACAAATAAATGATTATGAATCATGAACACAATATTTTGTTTTAGACCTAATCAATTACTTACAACAACCACATAACATGCTAAAACATCATGTAAATTACACCAAATCATATGCCAAATATATAGTTGGGTTATTAGATGAATTGGACAATGAACCAACACCAAAAATGTCACCAAATGATATGAAAGCCAACCATAGTAATCTGTTGTTATATATCAGAAATGTGAAGTATAAAAATACATTAAATACCATGGGAAAGCATGCCCAGAAATGTGCTAGCCACAACTAAAATAAACCCCAAGGATTTTACCTACCAAACAAACATACAAAAATGGCAACCAAATGATGGAATCGCCCCTCCAAATTTGGTGCTCCAAATCTAACTCAGTAATTTGAATTTTACTCTTCAAGAATGGTACTCAAATCTAATCCAAAATTTTGCCCCAAAATGATATAAAATATACTTCAAATTATGATCTAATTCTGCTACAAAAATGTTATGCAAATTCTACTCTCAAACTCAAAATCCTCCAATGAAGTGCAAGTAGACCTCTTTTATGAAGTCTTCCTAAGATGAGAGTGGGTTTTCATCCAACTCACCCTTTATTCTCAAGGATTTTTGTCCTTGGAATAAGCTGCTCACAAGTGCAGACCAAAGCAATAGAAATAGCAATTCCAATATGACGTGAAAAGCCACAAGAAACCTTATTTTTATACATGTTCCTTCTTTCCTCCAAATCTAGCTAACTAGCCCTTTAAATGTTATTATTTCATTGATTTTCCCCTAATTTGGCCAACCCTCTTATGAAATATTGGCACTCAACTTACTATGGCCGACCTAGGATTGAAAATAACATAATTTTGAATTTTTCCTTTGCAAGGAAGCCGACCTACCTCTTTTAGCTTGGGTTGACCAAAATAAAATAATTAAATATTATTTTTACTTATTTTACCCACCTTAAAACCCCCAAATGGGTTGCTCCTCAAAAAAATTAAATGTTTTGACTCATTAGTAAAAGGGAACATTACAATTGTAGATTTGAAGATCAGTTGGCAAACATATTCATAATAGCCTTAGCAAAGGAACAGTTTGAATATTTGAGAGAAAATTTGGGTATTGTAAATATTGATGTACTTAGTGGTAGAAATTAAGTGGGAGTGTTGGAATATTAATTTCCACCACCTATATTAAATATATTTAGGAGCAGGGGTTGACCCCGCAGTGCAACATTTAAGTTGCAAGGGTAGCAGTTGGGCTTCCGAAGGTTCGAATCCCTCGGGTGGTATGTGGGAATGCTCACTGGTGTAGGTGGCACGCATTGTTGCAGAGTGCAAAGAGAGACCACAGGGAGGTTGCAGATGGTTTCAAGAGGGTCAATGGAAAGGCAACAGATGGAGTGTCAGAGCGACATGCTGGTGGTAGGTTGGGTGACAGAATTAGGGGTACTCAAAGGCACCCAAAAGATGGTGAGAGGAGTAATGATGGCATAGTGGCAGATGGAGGTGGTACGAAGGCCAAAGGTGCAAGGTGGAAGGAGGGAGGAGGGAGGAGAGGAGGAGAAATGGAGATATCGGGGATGAGGTCCCCCGTATGTGGTCTCACTGGTTCATAGCTCCAGTCAAAAGCGTAGGTTGTTTCCCCTTAGCAGTGATTCACCGAACAAATATATATATATATATACATATAATTAGGGGTACTCAAAGGCACCCAAAAGATGGTGAGAGGAGTAATGATGGCATAGTGGTAGATGGAGGTGGTACGAAGGCCAAAGGTGCAAGGTGGAAGGAGGGAGGAGGGAGGAGAGGAGGAGAAATGGAGATATCGGGGATGAGGTCCCCCATATGTGGTCTCACTGGTTCATAGCTCCAGTCAAAAGCGTAGGTTGTTTCCCCTTAGCAGTGATTCACCGAACAAATATATATATATACATATATATATGTATATATATATACATATATATATGTATATATATATACATATATATATATGTATATATATATACATATATATATATATATATATATATATATATATATATATATATATATATATATATATATATGTATGTATATATATTGTTGGTGTGATTAATATTTAATTACACTTGCATAACTTTACTTAGGTATTATTTATTTCCTAGGTTAATTAATTCTCATCTTTCTCTTTTGAGCTCATCTTTATCTTTTGAGCTATCTTGTTGCTCAAGATAAGATTAGGGTTATGCATATTTTCTTTTATAAAGCAATTCATATCTTGTAATTATTGAATTCTCGAATAATATTATGTTGCACATTCTTTTGCAACCTCTCTGATTTTTCTAATTTTCTCTTTTGTGGAAGGTCTTTTCGGTTTGCAAATCTGATCTTGGTTTCTAACATGGTATCAGAGCCTTGATTTGCAGCACCTTCTCAGATTTTTGAGAAAATCATTACAGGGTTTGTTTGGGATTCCTCGAGGGTATCATGCCTTGAGTTCATCTATGAAGAATTTTGGATCAGATCGGGCTTCACCATTGGATTCAAAGCGCTGGAAAAATTCAGGATTGGCTTTTGTTTTGTAGATTTTGGCCATCATTTGCCAGATCTGTGAGGGTTTCAAGCTCGGAGATTTTTTGCAAGATCTAAGGGTAGCCAATTTTTCGAAGCAGTTTGAGCAGAAACGGAGGTCACCATTACGTTCGCAGCGGCCAAAAACCCTAAGATCACCCTTCGTTTCATCGATTTTGGTAAAAGTTGATTATGGGGCAAAAAAAATTTACCAGGGAGGTCGTATGGCCTCCCTAGCATGCATTCCAATGCACCATTTTTTGAAAAATTAAAAAAAAATTAAAAAAATGAAATTTCTTTAAAAACTATGTGCTGCCCGCACAAATCACTCATGCCACCCAGCGGCCATCGGGCAGCCACCAGGTGGCCGTCGGTGGCTCCCCCTTCCATCCCTCGTTGGGCCCCTTATGTTAAGCACAGGTCCTATGGAAGACCAATGGCCTGTGCCCAACCCCCAACAGCCTTTCAGCTCTCATGCAAGTCACATGGGTGACTAGGGGCTCCGCCCTAGCCCCAAATCCGCCAACCCCTGGTCATGCACAGGACCAGGGGCCTATTTTTTTAGCCCCCTAGGCGCCCTACAGCCCTTATTGCGCATTTTGGAGCTGTTCTCACCAAATCGGGCCTATTTTTTGCATACGATTTTTTCGTTTTTCACAAACGAGATACCGTTGGAAAGCTAATTCTGACACCAATCTAGTGGTGTAGGTGTTTTTTCCTGATTTTTCTCTAGATTTATTTTGCAGGCCTTTGAACTCAGATGTTGTTTTCACTCCGGAGGGCATATATTTTGACTCGGTGATCCATTTTTCATCATTCTTGTGGCGTTGGAAAGCTGATTCAGTCCTCTACACAAATATGAGGTCTATTTTATTTTTCTATTTATGCATGTTTAGGATGCTCTCCTTTTACAATCATTGGGTTATTGTAATAAATGAACTATGATAAAGTTCCATTCAGGGGGGTTTCTTGCATAATAATCTGATTAGAGTGTAGTTTTCACTTTGATCTCCATATCCATCTTGTTTTGATGGCAACTCACATGAGTCTATCGGGTTTCTTAGTTTCTTTTGGCCACATTTTTTGCTATAGCTTGACACATATCGGATTCATCGATTCACACTTCAGTTGAGAGATTATGTTTCTTGATCCTCATTGGTTCAGATTCTTCTCAGTTTGAGGGCCATGTTTTTATGGTTAATGTTCCACAGTCTATTTTTGGTACTCCTTCCCATGGAAGAGTTTCAGTCACAGTTTGGCATCGGCATTGAGATACACGACTTCCAAATTATGTCATCATCTCATCTACTGTTGCTTCACAGATTCTAGGGTTGTTCCAGTTTGTGAGTTTTCCAGTGTTCTGTGGCATCAGGTCTATTGCCACATTATTATGATTTCAGTTTTGGTTTCAATTGTAGACAGAAGTATCTTTCCTTGCTTTTCAGATTGCGGTTCCATTGTTACTCCATAGTGTTCTTCCAGTGCTTCTTTGCAGCAGTCATCTCATTGTAGGGGGTTTTGTCCCACTGGGTTTTCCTTCTCTACCTCATTATTGCATTTGTACTTGGGTACCTAATTAGGCCTTGTTTTTCGGGACCCATTCCTACTTTCTTGCATTCATCTTAGTTTTAGGTGCATGCTTTGTTAGTCTCCCTAAGTTGCACTTATGGGGGGGTGTTGGTGTAATTAATATTTAATTACACTTGCATAACTTTACTTAGGTATTATTTATTTCCTAGGTTAATTAATTCTCATCTTTATCTTTTGAGCTATCTTGTTGCTCAAGATAAGATTAGGGTTATGCATCTTTGCTTTTATAAAGAAAATCATATCTTGTAATTATAAAATTCTCGAATAATATTATGTTGCACATCCTTTTGCAACCTCTCTACTTTTTCTGATTTTCTCTTATGTGGAAGGTCTTTTCGGTTTACAAATCTGATCTTGGTTTCTAACACACACACACACACATATATATTTAGGAGCAATTATTAAATGTAGTTTGAGATAAGATAGGTGAACAATATTAAATATTTTTTTATGTTAGCTAGGGAAGATAAGATAAAACATAATATTTTCATGTCAACTATCATCTAGAATTCTCTATGTAATTTATAAAGTCCTCTATAAAAGAGGTTAATGTAGTTTTTTTTGCGAGCAATAGAAATCAGTTATGCAATAGCACATTGAGATAAAATCATTGTGCTTTCCTCTCCCCACTAACATAGAGGTCACTAGTTCGAATCCTATACTTTTCCCTCATTTCAATTGGAATTTATTGAGAAGAGGCTCACAATGTTTTCTAATTGAAATAAAAAAACTAGTAAGCTGCAATACTATTGGATAAAGCAATGATGGTTACAGGAGCCAAATTCAAACTCTTAATCTACGTGGAGATAATGAAGTATTTTCATTGACTTCAAAAAATAGAAAGATAACTAAGATATGAAGACAAAAAGATCCACCATTGCTAGTGAAAAGGGGGATGAATTGGAAGCTAAGATGAAGAAAGGATTTAATAACAATGCCACATGTTTAGAGTTTGAAAGACATCTAAATTCTCAAAAGGAGAGTCGAGAGGAAGAAACCCTCAAGGGTGTAAACCAATTTGAAGGAAAGGATCTAGAAGCGGGAATAATGGTGGATAATAGAGGGTATGAAGTCATTTTTCCAATGAAAGGGATTGATACACTAAAACATGTGAATCCTGAGGATCCTATGGAAGACCAATTTGTTATAATAGATCTAGGACCCAATCTTTCTTAACATAAAAAAGGTATTAGAGTCAAATCTCAACCACTTGGAAGCTAAAGAAGCTATAAATATTTCCTAAATTATGGAGGGGAATATCCTAAGGATAGAGGGTGGTGAGCATGATATAGATAGTGTAGAAGACATTAAGGAAATTGGTAGCCTAGGAAGTGAGTCCCTCCTAATATTGAATTAGCAAGGGAAAGCTTGAGAAGCCTCTAAAGGAGTTGGTTGAAAGCTCAAATTCTAGCATTAAGAGGATAAAAAGAAGTTATTTTCCATCTCCTATGGAGGGAAGAAGAATAAAGACAAGGATTTCCAAACTATAATGGTTACTAGGAATAGAAGAAATGTTGATTATGGGGTAGAAGCTAAAAATAATTGGAGAACCTTCCTCAAATATATTAGAGATAAAGATATTAAAAAATACATCACAAATGGGGTTCAATAGACCATTACATATATGTATTTGAAGAGCACCCCTAACTCCAAAAAAGAAGATTATATTGTGGAATTTCTAAGGGATTAGAAATCTGCACAAACAAGACCTTCTGAATAATCTAGTTTGAGAGAGCAAAAATTGAATATTTACTTGTTCAAGAAATGAAAATGAATATGATTAAATTATTTAAAGTTAAAAATATGATTCTCAAAGACTGTTGATTTTAGGGTGCTAGTTCTAAAGGGGCATCTAATGGCATTGTGATGTTTTGGAATGTGAGATTTATGGTTGGTTCAGCCATAAATCATTGGAAAAAGAAGAGCATGCCATATAATCATGACTTGAAGAAAAAGAGGCTTCAACCTTCTCATAATCCAACTCAACATTGCTAACCTCATCATTAAGTACATCCTTACATCATTATTATAAAAGAAAACATTATCAATGATAGGGAGAAAAATGGGAAAATAATCAAAAAAGAAACAAGTCTTGTGTTCATCCTTTAAATCATCAACATGTGCACACTCCATAAAATTAGCTTCAAGAGTTGATCCATTTGATTTTTCATTAGCCTAAAAACAACATGGCTATTTATTTCATTCCAAGATTAGGATTCATCAAATATGGTATCATTGTAGTCAACAATGTATGGCCTATCTTGTTGTAGGTAGGTTCCTATACTATTATTATCATCAACACTACACCAATACCTATCTCAATCAACCTACATACACAATAATCATATTCTAGTGTTGTGTCTATGTTTGATGTTGCATCCAATTTGTTTTTGGTTATGCGGAATTTACTTGATCTAGAAATAATGTCATTACTTAGTGTAGGAACACATTCATCTCTACTTGTACCAATACTACATCTATATGGGTTATTTTTTCTTCACATCACTACTTTGAATATTGGGATAGTTGTATGAGTTTCCTTGGATGTTGCATGCTACGAGCAAGCAATTCATAGTAAAGTGGATAAAAACTATGTGCATCATGAAATTCTTGATTATTTGCATCATAATCATTGTGCTCATCTTCTCCTTCCATTGAGTTAGATCTTGATGCAAATAAGTGAATGTATTTTCAACTCTTGATGCCTTGTATCGGCATTTTTCATACTACAAGGTTTATCCCAATCACCTCCACCAAAAATAATATCATCCATTTGTTTTTGAGTGACCTTAAAATTAGAATCTTCTTTGTAAACATTATGAGGGAACTCCTTTTTTCTCATTAGGAGAGAACTGGCATGCTCAAACATTTCTCTTTGAGTTTCCAACAACTCAAGGTTTTCTTTTTTTTTTATTTCATCTTCATATGATATGTTGAGAGAAGGGGAATGTTGGTCAACAATTTTTTGTTTTCTTGTTTGAAAATATTTCACACACACATCAAAAATTTTATCCATGTTCCTTTTACCAATAACCATATCATAACCTTGAATACAAGCCTAATGGGATTCAACTGTTTTCAAAAGCTCCAACACCTATTCTTTAAAAAAACATATTAGATACTCCTATTTAACTCCATATCTATATGCTATATTGGGAGAAGCGGAATGGTGGCCATTATAATTATTTTTCAAGTTTTGATATTCCATGTTATTAATTTGCAGATATTCATCAATCATTTGACACGCCTTTCTTCCCCAGATAGTATATCTTCTTTTTTTTTTGCTTCTATTATTATTTGATTCTTATTGACCTTGTTGGGACTCAAATCTATAATGTCATTTTTTCTTGAGTCCCTTCCATTTTGTGTATCTTATTCATATTTGAACCATTGTTTATAACCAATATGAGGCATCCTAAATGGGTCCCCTAAGTGTCAAAAGATGCAAAAAATAATAAAAGTATAAGTTTGGGATGTTTTGATGTTTCCCTTGGTGTTTTATGTGTTTGTTAGCCTTTTAGCCTTTTATAATTTTAGATTTGTCCATACTTGCATACCTTCCCTATCAATTTTGAAATATTTTTTAAGTCCTTACTAAAATTTCATCCAAGTGTTGTTTTATTAGAGTTTTGGAATTTTCCATCCTTCGGTACCATTCCTTTGTCATTCCTGAACCTTAAAGCCCCAAAGTCTACTAAAGTCTAAGACTTTTGTATTCATAAAAAAAAAAACTTCCTCATCCATTCCATTGCTTGGTGCCCATTCCCCTTCATCTTTTCTTCTCAAGCTCCAATACCTTGCACTCCAAAAAAGTTACCTAGTCTTGTGAAATCAAACTTTCAACCTTTCCCTTAATTGAGTACCCATTTCCACCAACTCTTGAAAGTCCAAAACTCTATTTATTTCTTTATATAACCTCTCAAAGTCATACTTTCAACCATTTCCTTAACTTGGTACCAAGCTATGCCCTATCCCAACTCCCTAATCATGATATCTTGGTGCCTTGTTCCTATCAGAGTTCCCTATTTGACCTTACCCCATCTCACATCTCCTCTAGCATGATTTCCTTGTCACCACTGATTCCTTGATTCCCTGGCACTATGATCCTTTACGTGTGCTATATGTTATCCCTAACCCCCAATACTTTGAAAATCTCACCATTTTCCACTGTGATCTCCATCTACTCACCATTATTTTAAATAAATTCTTTCATCTAGCTACATTTATTCATTGATCTCCTCAAAAATCTAGGGCATCTATTTTGGAGGAAAGTGAAAGGTGAAAAATTGTTTATTTTAAATTGCATTAGCTAGAAAGCAACCCATGGAGGTTACCAAAATGTTGACTTCTAATGGAATCATGACGTTTGGGTGAGTATGACTGTTGGAGATGATTTTAGTATAGAAAATTTAGCAAGGAGAAAGATCCTTCTATTCCATCAAGAAGCACATGAAATGATGGATAGATAAGCACATGTTTGAAGGAGTAGTGGCAGTTCTTGAGAACTTCTAAGAAATTTTCATGCAAGAAGATCTAGTTAACTACTCCAAGATATCAGTTGAGATTATCAAGGAGTTTTAATGAGATAAACGAACATGTTTGTCTCTTCTACCCTAGAAGAAGGTGTTCATTCAATTGAAGTAGTGAAGAGGTAATTGAACTCCTTGTTCTCCTTTTGAATATATCTTGCTTATTTCTCTCACACAATCAATTACTCTTCTCCTATATCTTGTTGTAATTGGATAGAAGATAGAGGGATATGGAATTTTGGTATCAATTTATACATATTGAATTTGTATTGAACCTTCACAATCAATACAAGAATTGATTATTGCCTTTCTCTTGTACGAATCCATTATGTTTTCTTGAATAGTTTAGGTTTCTCTCTTGGACATCAATCCCTTTTGTAATTGCACCTCTCTTCTCCTAACCTTTCTAACAATATTCCACAAGTTTGTGTGAATGCTAATTAGAGCCTTAAGGTTGTTTTGTGCCTGATAAGAAAGTATAAGGGGTTCTCCTTCCATTGGTGCATCACCATCATTTCATTTAAAAAAAAAAAAAATCATCTTTTCATCTTAATCAACAACTTAGCATTAGTATTAGGTCCTTGAGAGTGAATCAGACCTAATTTCAAAGGGATCCAACCCTCTTTGGAGAGTTATCTCTATCTTGAAAGTCCACATTGAAGGATAGCTCAGTGTTGCAACTGAGATAGGTTTTCAAACTTTTAGGGTGTAGTCTTAAAGTGATAACAATTCCATAATCAGACCACTATATTCTTCTATTAGTTTTATTATACCTTTATCATTTGAATCTTCAAAAGAAAACAATTGCTAATCTCTTGAATCACCAAATAAACTATTTCCATTCATTACCTAATTCTGAGGAATGATAGGTATGTTTGAATGACTTACCATAATTTTTAGTTTTCCACAATGGATGTCTTCATGTACTAGTAGAGGTTGAACTTGCACCTTCATCTTGTTAGTAATCGAGTTGCCCTATTCTCTTTATTACAAGGTTTTTTAATATGATTGATAGTTATATGTTGACTAAAACAGAGTTGCCACTCTTCATTTAAGAAGAGAATGAATTTTTATAGCAATTGGAACTTAAAAGAATCAATCAAGAACTACTTAGCTATTAATTATGTACCTTTAAGGAACATTCATAAATTAGACAAAACGATCCAAAAGTACAATTATAACCTTCTTTTCTATGTTATTGGGGTCTATGGAATAGAAATTGGATTAAAATCTCCCTCAAATACACCAAAATGTTAGGTACTAAATAGTAGGTTACAAATCCTAGAGCATTTCTTCACTTTCAATTCCAAATTTTTCCTTCAATAATGTGAAGAGATGCTCATTTACTTGTAATTCTTAAAGGTTAACTATGATAGTGGGTAAACTCACCTGCTCTTTGTCCTCATCTTAAACCTATGAGGCTGTTCTTAGAGGTACCTTAAAATATTCTCAACTCGCTTAAAATCAATAATAAATTTGTATAAGCAACAACTATACCCAAATGCATTCTCAACCCCTCTGTCTATCACTAGGTCAAGCTTAACTAGCTACAAAAAAAACTCTTCATATATTTGATTTATAATATAGAATCATAAACAACAGTGCATAAACCTATTCATATTCTTATAACTATTGATGAATAATTTTGACGATTAAAAATATATGAAGTATCTAAGCCTTCAAGATTGGTGCCTTATTGGATCATACAATCATACACAACCATTAAAACAATAAACATGAAGTTACAACAAAAAAATGAGACTATTATCAAAATTACTTAATGATCCTTTTCCAAACTCATCAACATTCATGTGCAACAAATAAGGTTCCAAATCCAATAATAGTTTGCATTAAAAAGTGATGTAACAAGTTTATCCAATCTCTATTAAAATGGCACCAACAAATAAGAGACTTGTCATACCTTCTCAAAACATCCTAAAATGTCAACAATTGACCAAAGAGACATATGGATACAACTATCAACATCTTTAGCTACCTCTTTGTAAGTTCCAAGTGAACATATCTAACAATAGATTAAACAATAGCTTTTGAAACCATAGAAGGCTTTGCATAGTAGCTTTATAAAAAATTGGAATGACTAACCCTTACAATGAATAAATAATTTAAATATATAGATTTGTAGGAAGAAGAATTTGATCTTGGGGAGAAATGTGTGGTACTGTAGAGATTTTTCATACCATAGTTGCCATTGTGATAAATGCTCAACGCAAAAAATGCCCCTTAAGGATCCACATATCTAATTGAAGGAGTGAGAAAATACACTTCTTCCCATTTTCCATCATATTGAGCATTAACAATTTTTGAATCTATAAGTAAAGTTCCTAAAAGCACCATTGAAATTAGTTCAATATAACCTAAAGATGACATGAAGTGTCAAGTTCTACACTTTTATTTGCTTCAATAAACTAGGGAATGATACTAGACATTCTTTTTCCCTTTGAATCCTCCCCCTTCCATTAAATAATATTTAATGGGAGCCTACAAATCAAATCTAGTGGTTGTAGTGGCTCATTGAATCATTAATGGAATTCCTTTATGTTGAATCCATGATGTTATGAGGATGGATGGTTGTGTTTCTGCTCTGTAATGTGGGTGGGCAAGCTAGGGCTTCATCTCCTTAGTTTGGCCTACCTTCTTTTTGTTGTGAGGTGGTGAGTAGTGAGTGTTGGCACGGGTGTTTTGTGTGGTGAGGGCGTAGTGATTGAGGGGATCCGAATTCTTTGATTTAAACTTCTTGGTTTCTCATTTCTTGCTATGGTTTTTTCTCTTGCATGCTCATCAAACGGAATTTTTGGGTTTCAAGAGGGGGTTTCTTTGGATTTTTAAGAAGGGTGAGCTGATCTAATATAGTTAAAGTTTTCATCAACTGGTTTTTTCATATATCTTTGTTGTTTCATCTTTGCTATTTCTTTTTTCTTGTCTTTTCATTGTTTGGTTGTTGTCGGGGCTGTGATTAGAAAGGGCTTGGTTTTGTATTAGCGTGGCATTGCATGCATCCTTGGATAAGCCAGAACAGGCCTCCCCTTTATCTGGTGGGGGTCTAAGTTCTTATAACTCAACTTTTCTTGGTGCGATTCTGTCAAGAAATGGTGCTTTCAAATTATAAAAGGTGAATGGATGTCTAGAGAAATCTCAAGATCACCCAATTTTAGTTATCCAACCGGATCCATGGATGAGGATGTTGAGTACTATCTCAAACATTTATTGATATGTAAGTTTATGGGGATGAGGGTGTTTCTTCTTTTTCTTGATTCCTAGGTGCGCAAGACTTGGAACCCTGAGGGTGAATTTCGACATTATGTTGGTAGCTAACAATTTCTTTATGGTAGATTTTTCTTATGTGGCTGATTGGAATAGGGATTTTGAAGGTGGGACTTATTTTTACAATTAGATGGGTCTCTTTATAAAACCATGGCATGTTGATTTTAACTCGACGGAGGAGCTCCCTTCTAGGGTTTTGGTTTGGGTCCATCTCCCTTGTCTGCCTCTAGAATGTTGAAGAAGAGACATATTGTAGATGATTGTGTTACTGTTGGGGAAGCCTATTGGTCCTTCATAGAAAACACTGAATGAGAGGATTCTTTATTTTGCTCTGGTATGTGTAGAAATTTATCTAAATAATTTGTTGTTAGACTCAGTAGACATGAGTATTGGTTCCACTTCCAAGACTCAATAGCTAGACTATGAGGTGTTGTCTTTCAGGTGTCGTTTATGCCATAAATATGGGCATCTTTAGCGGAAGTGTCCTTGTGCTCTCCATGATTCTAGTTTGAATAATGCTCTTTCTCATTCTGTCTTGAAGATGGATAAGGGTAAGGCTCCCATGTAGGGGGTGGTGGCTGATAAGGAGATATTTGTCTAGGTTAAGACTCGAAACCAAGGTAGGGGTCAAAATAGGACTCTCAAGGATAGGTAGGAGGAGGGCACATTTAATAGGTTTGATGCTCTAGAGGAGTTGGCTCAAGAAGAAGGGATACCCTTAGACTTGCAGGTGATAGATGGCTCCTTGATGGAGAGTAACCTTGGTAATCAACCAATTTTCAAATCCAACTCAGCTCAATTTGGGGAGTAGGAGATTTAGATGGACATTCATCTACATCCCTCTAATAAATTCAAGGGGGGTTTTGTTTGGTGCCCATGGCTATTGGTGATTTTTTTGCTACTGGCATAGGTCACACTAGTGAGAAATGTGTTACTAACTCAGGTAAAAATAAGACTTCCTCTCCTACTTTGGGTTTACAACAAAAACCTTCCAAAAAAGGGGCTTCTAGGAAGGCTCTTAAGGTTGGGAGAAAGAAAGATCAAGAAAAGGTTATGCTAATTGGGAGACATTGGTGGATTCAGGATCAGTAAGGACTATTGATGCCCACTTTTCCCAACCCCAGTGATGATTGTGCTCTCTTGGAATGTGAGGGGTATGAATAACATCCCTAGACAAAAGGCTATTCATGATTTGGTTTGTGTTCATTCTTCGGATTTGGTCTTCCTTCAGGAGACTAAGTTATCTATTGAAAGTATTTTGAATGCGGCTTCGAAGATTTGGGGTAGAGACCAATGTCAGTGTGTGGGAGCACATGGTAGTTTTGGTGGGGTGGCTTGTTTATGGGATCCACATAGATTTAGCCACTCTGGTGGATCTCTAGTCAGTATTCTATTTCTTGTGCTACTTCTAATTTAGAGTCGGGTGAGAGAATTATTCTATCTAACATTTATGCTCCTATTGATTTCCCTAATAAGGCACAATTGTGGGCTCATGTAAGATATGTGCGCTCTTTAGATCCTTCTTTTCCTTGGATTTTGGCTAGGGACATATTGTTGTCTCCTCTTTGGAGGAGAAGAGCGGTGGTAATGCTCTCTTGGACCCTTCTTCGAATCAGCTAAGGGATAATGTTGATTCTTTGAACCTGGTGGATATTAGGCTGACCAATGGCGTATTTACTTGGAATAATAGAAGTGGGGAAGCAACTATAGTTGAAAGCTTGGATAGATTCTTCATGTTCATCTTTTGGGTTGGTGATAGGTGGATGATTAACTCTAAGATTTTAGATTGGCAAGGATCTGATCATTGGTCAATTAAACTCTCAACAAACTTTTCTCATTATCCTAAAAATCAATCTTTCATATTTCATCTCATGTGGCTTAGAGATGTGACTCTTCATGACTTAGTTCCTAGTGGAAGTCGGCTCATGGTATTGCTATGTACTCCTCCAAGCAGCTTCAATTTGTTAAATATAGTTTGAAGCACTAGAATAGACATCATTTTGGTAATGTTTTCTAGGCCAAGAGGGCAACACAAAGTCACTTGGACTCCATTACTCAGCAGATTTAGGATCAGGGTCTCACTGAGGATATTAGTCAGTTGGAAACTGCTACAGTGAAAAAGGTAGAAGAAAGGGAATTAAGGGAGGAATTTTTTTAGAAACAAAAGTTGTGAACTGATTGGCTCCAGTAGGGGGATAGGAACACTTCCTTTTTTCACAATTTTGTTAAGGATAGAAGGTAGGGGAATATTATCTCTTCTCTAATTTATTTGGAAGGGACTCTCCTTTCCCCATTTGTTGCAATGGCAAAAGAATATGTTCGCTTCTTTTCTGTTCTATTCTTTGAAGACTCCCCTCCTGTGGATGAGGATGAAGCAATGATCTTGGATAATATTATGTCCCTAGTTCCTAGTGCAATGAACGAGTTTTTGCTCAAACTGATCCCCCTACAAGAGTTAGAGGATATTGTGTTCCAAATGAAAAAAGGAAAGGCTCCTGGGCCTAATGAGTTTCTGGTGGAGTTTTTTCAAGAGTTCTGGAAGGTAATCAAGATGGACCTTCTGGAGGTTTTCTAGGAGTGTCTATAGAACAAGCAAATGTTGAAGGCCATGAATGCAATTTTTTTAGCTCTTATCCCAAAGCGGGATGGAGCTAATTCTCTAGACATTTTTAGGCCAATAGCCCTATGTAATGTGGTGTACAAGATAATTACAAAGTTGATTGCAGAATGTCTAAAACCCTTGTTGAATAGGTTGATTTTTTAAGAGCAAGATGGTTTTGTTGTTGGTAGGCAGATTCTTGACGAGGTTATAATTGCAGCGGAAACTATTCACTTTATAGCCTCTTCTAGAGAGAAGGCCATGTTCATTAAGCTTGACATGGCCAAGGCATATGATCGGGTTAAATGGGGCTCCTTATTCAAGATCTTAAGGGCTTTTGGTTTTGGAAATGCTTGGATTGAGTGGGTCAGGAGCTATGTCACCTCCTCTTCCTCCTCTGTGTTGATTAATGGCGAACCTACAAATTTTTTTGGTGCTTCAAGGGGCCTCAAGCAAGGTGATCATTTATCCCCTTATCTATTCATTTTAATGGTTGAGTTTGGGGAGGTTTATTATATCTCATGTGGAGTTGGGTCTTATACAAGGTTGGAATTAGGGAAATGATATTCCCTCTCAATGCCATCTTTAGTTTGTGGATGATACTACTTTGATGGGCATGGAAAGAGCCGAGGAAGTTGTTGCCTTGCAGAAGGCACTTGATAGTTATTTGGCTGCTTCAGGTCAAAGGGTTAATGAGGGGAATCCTTCATCTACTTTTTTAATAATTTAATATTATTATTATCAATATTATATTCATAATCATTACAATATCATACTATAAATATTAAAACATATATAAAGCTAATATAAAAATAAATATATTTACAATGGATTCAATTTATAAATATGTTATTATAAAATATGTAACACAAAAAAAATATGTTGAAGGGAAATATGTTTATAAAAAGGAGCAGCCATCGATGCATTAGTAAAAGATTAGTTACAAGCAACAAGTGTTGGGTAGAAGTTAATAAAACAAGACAAAAATAGTATATAAAGTTGACCGATTAATATAGGTGTAAAAAGATAAAGTCATATAAGACAAAAACTAAATAAGACAAACAAAATAAACAAGAAGTATTAACTAAAGCAGTGATTGATAATGAAAAGGAAGCAACGATTATGTTAGTAGAAAGGCAACGATTAATATTAGGAGGGCAGTGATTAATAAATGAAGACAAGGCAAGTTTATTCATAAAAAAGTTAGCACTTGAAGATAAGACCAAAAGTCATGCCCTTTTGATAGATCTCTATTCAAAGGGATACATCGTTCCACTCATAAATAGGGAAATATAAGGGAAGAAAAATCATTTGCAAATAAAATAACAGAAAGGAAGGGAGGGATAAAGTCTGATAGAGAAGAGGATCAGAAATATAATTAAATTTGCATTCAAGAAGTAACAGAATGGGTGTACAACATAAATATGTATATGAGGGAATCATATGGAGAAACAAATCTACACTCAGAAAAGCAACAGAAATATAATGAGGGGACACATACAAATATAGAAGAGATAAACAAAAAACTAAGAGAATAGTTCATGCATATATAAAGAAGTTTATGAAAAAGGAAGGCAAGAAACATTTTCCTGAGTATGGGATTAGATCGAGTCACTCAGAAATAAATCTGCACTCAGAAAAGCAGATTGGAATGAGGTTACAGAATATGGTTTGGAAAACAGATTGAGAACAAGGAATATATTTTGAGTTTAGGTAGATACAAGGGGCTGGAAGATTAGGAGATTTGATGGAGATATATGAACAAAAACTAAAGGCATAGAAATAAATAAAAGGTTGATAAATGGGAAGAGATGAACCAATGAAATAGGGATATAAGCAGCGATCATTAAGAGAAATATCTTCCTTGAAACGTTGTATCTCATCATATATATATGTGTGTGTGTGGAGAAAAGGGAGAAAAATAGAAAACAAATACAAGTCTAGGATATAGACAGCAAGGAAGATAAAGCAAAAAAAGAGATACATACAAATCTGAAAGTAGTATATAACAGGTTTGGAAAGAGTTATGGAATAGAATAAGGAGAACAATGATATACACCTGATAGGTAGATCTAAAGATATGATATGCAGATTCTAGAGAGATATAGATGTGCAGACCTGAAAGAGGTGTGTGCAGATTTGAGAAAGAGATATGAGAAATATCGAATAGAAGAGGAATAAATTCTAGATAGAATCATGTTTAAAGGATATTCTTTGAAAAGCTAATCACCAAAGATAACAACAAATGGGGTATATCTTATCAAACCATCAGCAATAAGGAATAGATAGCAGATCGATGGGAATAAAGTTGTACATACTCTATTATTCATGTTTATTAATCTGAGGTATGATATTCTTATTATACACAATTAAATGTATTATTTCAGTAATATGCTTGATCTCCTAAGTGTGAAGGACCAAATTGCATGGAGAGAAAAGATAGATCGGGTTACAAGAAATTATGTCTTGAGAAAATCTAGTTAGTGCATCGATTTAGAGGTAAGTATCCTCACCAACCGGTTAAGCATTAAGGATTATGGAATTAATACGAATTACTTGAACAGTGGGTTACCGTATGATAACTAACCCCATATCTTGTCTAATATTAGTGAATGTTTATAATGCTCTAATTTGGGATAAATTATGAATTTGATCAAGTACTATATTATAAGTTGATGCATATTAAATGACGTCTTTTACCATTAATAAATAAATATGTCAGTATATTGAGTTTCACCCATTCAGCATAAATGAATGACTAATTCCACATCTAAAGATTAATGGATAATATGTGTCAATAACACAATAATGTTGTGTGCCACAATTATTGTGCTTCCTTAAGCTACTATGACTTTACTTTGAGAATAGACTTCGGGCCAAAATTCCCTTTCGCTAGCACTCAATAAGGATAGGGAGTTTGTGGAGGGAAAGGTTGGTAAATTAGTCCATTGATGGACAGTCCCAAGACATGTAGGAAACCTTGAGGGAGTCCAATTATAGACCATGCATGTGCCCTTGACACAGTAAACCTACCATCCAAAGAGGTTAGGAAAGAAGAAACAAGGTGAAGATCTATTCCAATCAAGAGTAATAAGTCATATCTGATCATGTTAGTTTATGTCCTAGATGATAATGCATTGCATTATCTCATTCTTAAATTGTGCAAACTAAAATGATTTGCTTTATTGATAATACATAATGTATGTAGGTCTTCAAGGCAATTTACATGAGCAAAATGATGTGTGGGTAAAATAAATTATATGTCCTAACTTGTGTTTTTATGTTTCTAGGATAAGTTTAACAAGGGGACATTACATTTTTCTAGAATGATTTGGCACTGTTGGTGGAATGTTTGGGGCCAGTCGTGCAGACATGTTGAGTCTTTCGATGACTTCTAGAAAGGGCTTGGGAATCCTCTTGCCAAAACATCTTTTCTTCAAATTGATTGGGTTATTGTCCCTATCTTGATTATCTGGCATATTTGTTTGGAACACAATCACATAATTTTCTTGGATAAGAAGCTTTTGGTTGGTCAATTTTGGATGAGAATCTTGGGGAGTATCTAAGAGACTCTAGCAACCACGTGTGATTTGTTTGTCCTAGTGGAGCTTGGTAATGGGGAGTGGTTAGAACTTTGGGACTTTTGGCTAGTAGTAGGAGTGGCCCTTCGCCTAGGCAATGATAGTGTGGTAGAGGGGAGATCCCACGAAGCATTCATTGGTGTCCCCCTCATTTGGGTGTGTTGAAAATAAACACTGATGAGTCATCCAGAAGTAATCCTAGACATGTTGGGGTTGGTGGTATTCACAAAGATAGCTCATAAATTATTATTTTTCTCTTCTCAATATATAAAGGTCAACACACTAATAATTTTATGGAGGTGTTAGCCATCCTTGAGGCACTATAATGGGATTATGCCCTTGGTTGGAGGAGAATTGTGTGTGAATCAGATTCCTAGGTTGTCATTGATATGCTAAATAAGTGTCACCTTGAGGATGTGAATTGGCGGTTGGCGATTGTGGTTAGGAAAATCCTTGCTTTACGCAGGTTTCTGGATTTTATCACCTTCTACCATATCCCACGAGAATGGAATAAAGTGGCAGATGGCTTAGCTAGATGGGTGTCTGAGCAGAGGGGTACTTGGAATGTGGATGACTGGGGAAGCCTGCCTGAGGACTTCTCAAAGGAGTTGTAGGATCTAGTTATGGAGGACATGAGATGTTTTTGGGAATTGTTTGATGGCTCTATTGTGATTTTTTGACCCTTGGGGAGTTGGTTTTTGTTTTTTTCTTTGTACATTTTTCTTGGATAAATAAATGTTTTACCCTCTTTTTATTAAAAAAAACCATGATATTTGGGTAAAAAAGATGAAGGGCCAAATTGGATCATAAATCAAACCCTAATTGAAATTTGGTTTTCATTGTTGAAAACTATTTTTAATTGATGTTGAAACCATAGAGAAAGGTCATTGGGTGATAAAATGCAAGACTAATGGTTTTGAGTACCTTTCTACTATAATTAGACCTTTATTGATGATTAGGTGACCTCTCTAGGTTGCTCAATGAATATGTGAAAAAGTAGTGAAAAATTGGTATGAGTTGAATTTTTAAGGATTAGGGAAAAGTCATACCTTATGTACTTGGTCAGGCTATCGATTGTCAAAGGTGCAAGGAAACTCATGACATGGAGATAGGGTAAGGGGTAATTTCGATGGTTTAACTTGTATGAGAAGATATAGTGTAAGTTGTTGGGGATCAAAGTAAAGGGATACCTTACAACAAATACCTAGGAGAAGGGAAGAGTACTTGGGGAGGGAAAAGTTTGACAAGTCAACAAAATTAAAGGGAACCAGAAATAGGCTAGTTGACATGATAGGATAAGAAATTCCTATGTCTTGATAAGGAAAAAATGAAAGAGAGGGTGGGTAAAAAGCTATCCTTGGAAAGGAAACTCCAATAAGTTTCAAAGTTTGACAACTTATCAAACTTAAGGAAGATTACTAGGAAACCTCAAACACTTCAAATTTCTTGGACTTTTACAAAAAAATTACACACAAGGACCCATTTGGGATTTATAAGTTTGGTTATAAACAAGCGTAGATGAAATTGATGCAAGAGAGTTTCCCAACCCTTGACACACTTCAACCACACGAGATAATTCTAGAAATGATTTAGACAAATCCAAAATCTACAACAATAATGATTGTTTTATTGCTCAAATTCTCCTATATTACATGGGATCATAGTCAAATTGTAAATACAATGTTTTCAGCCCTCTGGAATGATGGGAAAACACCACAAATCAAATTTAGAAGTCTGATACAAGCAACAAGATTAATTGCAGGTAAGCCTTCTTCAATCTCACTTCTTCCCGCAACATCATTCTTCTTCTACCTACAATCTTCTTCTGGAAATCAATGGCATATTGAACCTACAACCTTTCAAAGTTAGTTGTTGTATATCACCTTAGACCTAAAAAATAATGTCTATTAATGTCTCCCAGGAATAGCTATGCCTACCTCTACTCACACCAAATTTTAGAAAAAAAATCAATCCCCAAAATTGTAAAGTCACCTCCTTGTAATCACTATCTCCTTCAATTCTATAACTCCCATCACATGCCCAACTTGGGAAAAGCAAATAAAATTAATAAAATTAAAATATTAATCTCTCCAATTCATGTTCAAACCACTCCTAGGAAGAAAGGCCATGAATTGTCAGCACTAAGATTCTCCATTCCTCATAAATTAAACCCACTTTTTGAAAATTGCACTACCAACACAATATGAGAATCCAAATTTGCTTGCAGTTATTAAGGAGTTATTAAATGACTTGTAAAAATTTGTAAATCCCTAAGAAAACCCATGCCCAAGTTATCTTTTTCCTTTTCAGACATTAAAAATGCATTCCAACACTATCTCCCACTACATCATTTGCAACATAAATTAGTCCAATTATTAAAATCTGATTTTTGGCCTATGATCATCAATTTATTTCTCAAAAAATTATTCAAACCATGTCAACATCAAAAATTTAATCTTTTGGTTGATGCAAGATTGCTTGCAACCATGGATGCTCTTGGATTAGACACACATGGTAGAAAGAAAAGTGACCCTATCACTTCTCATGAGGTAAACCAAGATGATTAACCTCAACTTCTAACAACCAAGATGAGTCTTCAATAGGTTTTACAAACCATTTCACCAAGTATTCAAAGTATTGCTTATGCCTTGTACTCCTACTCACCCTATCATCCTAGATTGCTTCTATCTCCTCCTTCTTTGAAGTGGGTGTCGGTATATGTAACTATTCACCTATTGTACCTTCATCATTTTTCAGATTCATGAAACTTTGTTAGATATAAAACATTAAATATAGGTGAAGTATTGATCTCACTAGGCAACTCTACTTCATATGCATTAACTGAATCATGCTTGCTTACAATTTTGCAAGGCCCAAACTTCTTCATTTTCAACTTATTGTAGGTACCAACTAGAAATATTTCTTTCCTCGGGTGTACCATTAATTCATCACCAATATGAAATTCCTTATTTCTCCTCTTCAAATCAGCTTTAGACTTGTGCTAAAAATTCATTTTAATGATGTGCTTTCTTACCTCTTCATGTGATCAACAAAGTCCTTTGTTTCTACACTTTTCTTCTCACTTTTATCCATCCTATTTAAATCTAAAACATCTCTTGGGCTACTGCCATAAACTATTTCAAATGGAGATTTACCTATACTCCTATTGATCGAGTTGTTATATGCAAATTCTACTTGAGGTAGAACCAAATCCCACCCCTTTGGCTTATCTCCAACTAGACTTCTCAACAAATTTCCCAAGCTTCTAAATTCACCACCTTTGTTTGCCCATCCATTGAGGATGGTAGGCTGAACAAAACTTCAAATCAATTTTTCATCTTCTTCCATAATGTCCTCCAAAATTATCCCACAAACTTCGTATCTCTATTTGAAACTATGCTCTTTGGTAGACCATGTAATCTCACTACTGCATTGAAAAACAATTTTGCAACATGCACAACATCATTAGTATTTTTGCATGGAATGAAATGATCCGTCTTGAAAAATCTATCTACCACCATACAGATTGAATCATATCTCTTTTGTGTCCTTGTTAAACCAAGAACAAAGTCTATACTAATCTCTTCCCATGGCCTCTCGGGTACCGATAAAGGCTAATATAAACCAATGTTCTAACTAGTTCCTTTTTCCACTTGAAAAATCCTGCAACTTTGCACATATTTTTTGATATCTTGTTGCAACTAAGGCCAAAGGTATTTCTATGCAACAAGATATTTATCTCCAACAAGTTCTATGGTCTTATCAAAACCAAAATGTCCTGCAAGTCCTCCACTATGTTTTTCCTTAATCAAATTCATTCTCATTGAAATTCTAGGAATACACAACTTATTACCTTTGAATAACATACCATCTTGGATTAAATAATCCAACGACTTTGTCCTATCTACTACAACAGGTGCTTTGCAAGCTCTCCAATCTTCTCTAAAATTGAGATCCTCTTCATACAACTCCTTCAATTCATTGAATCCAACAACTTCAATCTACATTTTAGTTAGCAAACTTTGTCTTCTACTCAATACATCTACAACCTTGTTAGACTCCCCGCTTCTATACTTCAAAATAAATGTGTAACTTTGTAAAAATTATACCCATTTCATATGCCTTTGATTTAAATTCCCTTGACTATTTAAATATTGAAGTGCTTGATGATCAGTGAACAAAGCAAACTCCTTAGGCGAAAGATAGTGTCTCCACTTTTTCAATGATTGAACAATAACATGAAATTCTTGATCATAAACCTGATATTTCTTATTTTCATCATTTAACTTCTCACTAAAGTAAGCAATGGGTTTACCTTCTTGAATTAGAACAACTCCAATGGCATTACCACTTGCATCACAATCCACCTAAAATACCTTGATGAAATCGAGAAGTGATAAAACAAGTTGTTTCGTCACCTTAGTCTTCAAAAAACCAAAACTCTTTGCTGCCCTTGTAGTCCATCTAAAATCTATTTTGTCCCCTCTCATGGTCTCAATTATAGGTACATAAATACTACTAAAATCCCTAATAAAATTCCTATTAAAACTTGTCAAACCATGAAATGATCTCACCTTTGTAGCACTCCTAGGTGTAGGCCATTCTAAGATAGTTGTCACCTTTTCTAGATCCATCTTGATCTCCTCTCCTGAAACACTGAATCCCAAGTATACCAACTCCCTCTTCATAAAGTTTCAATTCTTCAAGTTAATGAGCAACTTCTCTTCCCTCAACTTTTCAAAAACAAATCTAATATGCACCAAATTTTGTTCTAATGTCTTACTAAATATCAAAATGTCATCAAGATAAACAATAACAAATCTTTCCAAAAGCTCTTTTAATACCTCATTCATCAATCTCATAAATGTATTAGGTGCATTGGTTAGCCCAAAAGGTATGACCAACCACTCATACAAACCTTCCTTAGTCTTGAATGTCGTCTTCCATTCATCTCCCTCTTTGATTCAAATTTGATGATAGCCACTCTTCAATTCAATTTTGGTGAAGTACTCAATTCCACTTAAGCAATCCATGATATCATCTATTCTTGGCAATGGAAATTTGTACTTGATAGTGATATTTTTATGGCCCTTGAATTTGTACACATTCTTCATTCTCCACCTTTCTTTGGTGCCAAAACAATAGGCATTGTACATGGAATTAGGCTCTCTCTGATCAAACCCTTCTACAACAATTCTTGTACTTTTCTATTTAGCTCTTTACTCTCTGTAGGAGACATTTTGTGGGTTTCCTTGTTAGGAAAACTTACTCTTGGTATCAAATCAATTTTATGACTTATCCTTCTCACAGGTGGTAATCCTTCTGGTGCATTATCTAAAAAAATCTCACGAAATTCATGCAACAAATCTAAAATTTCCATAGGAACATCTTCCACCTTTTCTTGGTTAGTTTTTGGAATCAAAGCAAAAAAAACATTTTCATGCTTCATACCATTTAAAAACTTCCTGGCATCAACTATACAAATCCTTGAATTGCTACAAACCTTACCCATTTCCTCTTTCAATGGTTTCAATTTATGTCTTACTTTATCCTTCGTTAATGAATATGTGTTAGCATACCCATCATGCATTGCTCTCCTATCAAATTGTCAAGGTCTCCCTAAAAAAATATGACAAGCATTTATAGGAATGGCATCACACAAAATCTCATAAAAACTATTCTCCTATCTTAAACTTTAACAAACTTTGCTCACTGACCAAAATTGTCATTCTGAATCCAAGCAATTTGATATGGATGCAAGTACCTTCTCTCAAGCTTTAATTTGTTCACCATCTCTTCAAAAAATAAGTTATCACTACTTCCACTATCAATGATCACACTACATACCTTCCCTTCACATTCACACCTCATTCTAAATAAACTCTTCCTTTGAGTTGGTTTATTATCTTCATTCAACAAGGCTTGCCTAGTCATTAAGGTCTCTCCTCTTTTTACTTCTTCAGAGTGTGATGACTCTGCATCTTCTTCATTCACATTTGTTTCCTAGCATGGTTTTTAGGCCTCCTATTGGTTCTTTCTTGATTGTGAGGGTAGTCATATGCTTTGTGTCCCTCTGCTCCACATTGGAAACAAGTTCTTTGAAAGCTTCCTCTTTCAAATCCTCTACCCGATCTTCCTTTACCTTTAAAAGTTTTCTCTCTGGGGTTGAAATAATTTTCTTATTTTTGCTATTGCCTTGGGCTTCAAATTTTTGATTTTTCTGATTTCCATCATAGGATATTCCTTCATTTATTCCACCATGACCTCTTCCTCTTTTCTTGTTCTCAAAATTTTTGCTCATTCTCTCTTCTACCTTCAATGCAAACTAATATGCATCCTCAATAATGCACATCCTTAACAATTCCAAATCTTCTTGTATGCTTGGCTTTAACCCATTGATGTAACAAGCTACCTTCTCCTTGTTTTCTTCAACATGTTTAGTTCTTATCAAGACTTTATGAAATTCTTTTGTGTACTCCTTCATAGTTCTTGTTCCTTGTCTTAAACTTTGCATCTTCTTAAGTAACTCCAATTCATAATCTACTAGAATGAATTGCCTCTTCATATTTTCCACCATTCTATCCCATCTAGCAATTTTATCTTTTCCTCTCCTTTCTCTTTCAAGCTCGATTTATTTCCACTAAATGCTAGCATGTCCCTTTAATTTTGTCTTTACAAACTTCACTCTATTAGGGTCTTCAATCTCTTTGAAATCAAAGAATTCTTCCATGTCATTTATCCATCCTATGAGCTCTTATGGATTCAAGCTTCCATTAAATTTAAGGCCTCCATATTTGGTCTTTTCCAATTTTGGAAATAGCTCTAAGCAATCTGATTTCTTTAGGATCTATTTCATCCTATGCTTCTTCTTCAAATCGCTCCTCATTCCCAGCTTCATCTTCACTTTCATCTCTTTCCCTATGTTCAACTATTTCACGTAGCTCTTCCTACAATGTCTCTACTTTCCTTCTAAGGGCTCTAAAATCATCCATACTAGGAGGGTTTCTACCTCCACCTCTACCATAATGGGCTACTGCAGGAGGTATTTTCTCAACATCCACAACTCACAAGTCCTACTGCAAACTACCTCTTTTTGGTGCTCTGCTTGTAGACTAACCTGCTTTGATACCATTGATGCAAGAGAGTTCCACAACCCTCAACAAACTTCAACCACACAAGAGATAATTCCATAAATGATTTATACATTGCAAAAAATCTACAACAAGAATGATTATTTTATTGCTAAGATTCTTCTATATTACATGGGATCATATTCAAATTGTAAACACAATGTTTGAAGCCCTTTGCCTTCTTCAATCTCACTTCTTCTTGCAACATCATTCTTCTTCTACCTGCAATCTTCTTCTAGAAATCACTGGCACAATGAACCTGCAACCTTTCAAAGTTATTTGCTTCTAGATATCACCTCAAACTTGCAACAACAATGTTTTCTAGCCTCTTCCAAGAAAAGCTACGCCTACATCTACTCACACCAAATTTTGGAAAAAAAATCAATCCCCAAAATTGTCAAGTCACCTCCTTCTTGCAACCACTATCTCCTTCAATTTTGTAACACCCATCCCATGCCCAACTTGGAAAAAAGAAACAAAAATAACAAAATATTAATCTCTCCAATGCATGTTCAAACCAATCCTAGGAAAAAAGGCCATGAATTGTTGGCACTAAGATTTTCCATTCCTCATAAATTAAATCCGCTTTTTTTAAAATTGCACTACCAACACAATATGGGCATCCAAATTTTCCTGCAACTGTTGATGAGTTATTAAATGACCTACAACAATTTGTAACTCCCCAAGAAAACCCATGCCCAAGTTGTCTTTTTCCTTTTCAAACATTAAAAATGCATTCCAACACTATCTCCCACTACATCATTTGCAACATAAATTAGTCCAGTTATTTAAAATCTGATTTTTGGCCTATGATCATCAATTTATTTCTCAAAACATTATTGAAACCACACCAACATCAAAAATTTAATCTTTTGGTTGATGCAAGATTGCCTACAACCATGGATGTTCCTGCATCAGACACCCATGGTAGAAAGAAAAGTGACCCTGTCACTTCTCAAGAGGTAAACCAAGATGATTAGCCTCAACTTTTGACAACCAAGATGAGTCTTCAATAGGTCTTACAAACCGTTTTGAACCAAGTATTCAAAGTATTGCTTATGCCTTTTGCTCCTACTCACCTTGATGTCCAAGATTGCTTCTATCTCCTTCTCTGAAGTAGGTGTTGGTATGTGTAATTGTTCACCTATTGCACCTTCATCATTTTCAGCTTTATAAAACTTTGTTAGATTTGAAACATTAATTATAGGTGAAATATTGAGCTCATAGGTAACTCTACTTCATATGGATGAATACAAAGTTTTAGAGTATAGTGATGAGTCTATTTAATAGTCTATTTCCTGATTTTCTTATGCATGTTTACAGTCATTATCAGACAATCCTTTCATACATATTCCTATGCTGTGCTATCTTTTTATGCTTATTATACAACCTTGGACCTGAATTAGAGTAATGGAAATATAGTTATTATATAGTAGCATTGTATGATTTATATATGGATATGTATGGAATGTGATTAGAATTTTGTGTTTAATCATGGTAGTTAGCTTTGTGTATGTGCTTTGTGGATTAACTCTTGCAGCCCAAGAAGACACTATAGCCCACAACAATTGGAAGTTGTAGCCCACAACCAAAGGAGGTCTTGAACAACAAAACAAGGGAAGTGCGAGAACAAGCTGAGTGTAATAACTACCATGTGGAGACACCTAATGGAGTTAGTCGTGCATCATTATGGTAGTTAATAAGGTGCTGGAGAAGAAGAATTCTTTTATTGATATGATTCTAGATAATTGATTATGTATTCCACGTGCAGATCTTTTTTGTAGAGTTTTAGTCCTATTTGAACTCTTGTTTCTTTCCAGTTGTAGTTTGAATAACTCAATCTTAATTACACACTCTGATATCTAGGGAGTTGTAGTTAATGATTTCAGTTTAGAGTTGTGTCTAGAATAAAATACTTCATGCCTATATATAGCCGATGGTTGAGTCTTTAGATAGTTAGTTGATTGATCTTATATTGATGGATTTTGTTATACCCCAAATTAAAAATTTTGCTACACTAAGGCATTTTACAAAAATGGTTAAAAGTCTTGTCAAAACTATCAAAAAAGGTCAAAATTAGGGTTTTCATGTCTTGCATGAGGGTCAAAAAAACTTGAAATTTTCAAAATCTGATGATCTAGGTCTGCTTAGAGTGACCAAGTCTACAAAACCCAGATCTTAGTTTTTCAGCCCTAAATTTTAGGAAATTTTCTATTTTTAGAAAAAAATTAAAGATAGGATTTTTTATGGGTTTCTCTAGGTTTCTTTTGAATACCTTTAATAGGATAACTTAGCGCCAATTTACTTCGTTCACTGTTATGCGTTTTTGTGATTTTCCAACAAGTAGAATACCTTTAATAGGATAACTTAGGTAATCTCAGGTCTTTGAAAGCACATATAGTGCCAGTGCCATCACAAGTTTACAAGCCCTGGTTGACAATTTAATGAAGTCTTTGCAATGTTGAGTGGATTGTTCAAGTTGGTCATTCCTCTGAATTGTGTGATTTCCACCAAGTTAACAAGACACTAGTCTAGACTCTACAGATACAATGGATGAATACAAAGTTTTATATATTTTATTTAAATAAACAATAACAGTGGAAAAATATAGCAATAGATTGCATGAAGAATACAAACATGTTGGAGTTCAATAAAGATACCAAAATATTTCAATAAACAACATATAAATATGGATTAATCCACTATTAGAATACATTAAAAATACAATACTTGCTAGTAAAAATAAAATAAAACTTTTAACAAAAATACAAGATTTGAATGAGATTTTCCTTAGCCTCCAATCTATAACAAACTAAAGGATTTTTATCCTTGAATTAATGGTTGAACATACGTATTAAGTTATGATATAAATTATATGAAAAATGATTGTAGTTTCAAGAGCATCAAACACCTCTATTTATAGGCACTAGGAGGGCCAACTTGGGTGCCCAAACCCCAATGCTCCATAACCCCACAAAATAATAATTATTTTAGGCAAGACTCCTCCTCATGGTAGCTCACTTTTTGATGAATGACAACCTACAATACCTTATGTTAATTGACTTTTCATAGAATTTGTCAATTTTTTTTATAGAATCTATTATGATTCATTGCCAAGTATCTTAGGGGTCACAAAACTCCAATACGGAAACTTGTGCCCCCATTTAGAGATGCTCATAATTACAAATTATTTTATAATTTGTTGCTTCTATTTCCGTACTCACAACCTTAAAATATTTTATATCATCATAAAAAAGTAAGGATAGGGATCACATAAGCTGAATTGATTAAGTGAGGTCATTACAATGAATAGTTGTGATATATCAACATTAATGAAGTAATGTGGTGGCCTTGGTACTTGCAATGAAATTGCTCTTTCAATTGTGTGTGTAATCATACATATTATAATATATGTTATGCTTTTTAATATTTTGGACAACTTTTTTTAATCTATTATTTGTATTATATGTATGTTTTTGCAATTGCAAATAAGTTGATTGTGATAATACATGAACATTAAATGTTCAATTATATTATTAAGTGATGATGTGTCAAAACACCTTAAATTATCGTTCTTATAAAATTCTATAAAACTAGTAACAATATCTAAAGGTGCTATTGAATGGCTGATAAATACCAATATTTATAACCCTAACAACTAAATTCTATATGAAATAACTTTACTAAAAACGTATGTAGTTGATAGGACTATAAAATTGATGCCTATTAATTATTTAATAATACTTTTAAATATTGTTAGTAATATTAAGATAATAAAGTGTACAAGGCTAAATTATCTTATGACTAATGATCGCAAACATAATATTTTGATAGTCTATATTAGTGAATGTAATGCGAGTTCCTAGATGTACAAATAGTTTTTAGACATATAGTATTTCTACACTCTATATTAGTAAATGTACCAACTTTTAGATTTAACTATCTCTATTTTTCTCTTCATCCCAATAATTGATCATATAATATTTAAATCCATTAAATCCAAAAATGATCTTTCCTATTTATAATTCATTTTGCATTATATGTATTTAATGAGAAGTATTTAAATAATCTCATTACACTAAAACTTGAAAATGAAAATATATGGTTAAAAAATAAGTGACTTATGCATAATAATAAATTAATAATTTTTTGAGGTTACTAGAAATTATACCATTCATTCTCATAAGGGTGAAACATACAGCCTTACAATAAGTGTTAAGTGGATCATTCATTCTCATACATATAATTAAAATTATATAATAAATATATTTAATTTGAAAAACCTGTTTAAACCGTAAAAAATAATTATTTGATTAAATAATACTTAAATGGAAACATTCCATATAAACTCCCTCCCATAAATGGGCTTTTTCATTTCTTCCCTTCGCAAAACAATAAAAAATTATGTGATTAAAAAAAATTCAATAGACCTTCCTATTGAAATATGAAAAGTAGTGAGAATCGGCTGGGATGCCTCCCAATCCTGTTTTGGATATGGCGTTTATGTAATTTCTTTCCTCATAGTCTTTGATGATCTCTCTCAAAAATTCAAGATGTTTTCAAATTCGTTTCTGAACACAACCAATCCCTCCGTTCCATCCCTTCTACCCACAAATCCACCCAAAATCTCTTCATTTTCTTCTCTCCGTTGTATCTACAAAACTTTTTTACGGTATTCCAAACAAAAGTCCTCCAAATGCATCTGTCTATACAATGCCACTCCAAATTCTAACAAAATTAAAATAGAGCCAAAATCACTGGGTAATAAGTTCGGTTTAAATTCGGGTGTTGCTGGGGACAGTTTGAAATTATTGGAGTGGCCCAAGCTTTGCGAGGCTGTGGCTGCCTTTGCTGGAACAAAACTGGGCAAGGAAGCCCTTATGGTTAGTTCTAAATTTTTTGTAAAATTTTATAATTTAGAAATCTGCTTTTTTTCTGCATTTGATTTGGTATGTTTTCCTAGCGGAGCTTAGTTGCCATGACTTGAAAGGACCATTTCTTCCCTCATTATACACAGGACTTACAACCATTACTTGTGGGCACTAAGTTAACAAAAATCGTAATTGTGGTGAATATCTTTTAATATATTTTTTCTAAATTTAATGTTAATTTACAAATATTTTTCTATTCCCTTAAAGTTTGATTTGTAAAAATTAAATTCTGTTTTTTGATGAATCATCAAAAAAATTAAATTCTGTTTTGTAAAAATTGGGTGGAAAATGGCAAAAATAGGCCACTGGGGCCTTTAAGCCGAATCTTCATTCTCCAAACTCGAAACTCTACGTTGAAGCTTCAATGTTTTATCACTTGAGCTCATACCATTCGACGAAGCCCTTAAGATTAGCTAGCTAGAACAAGTTTTCTTTTTGCCATTAACATTGAATTTGTCTGTAGTTATATCATTACTGAAAATGATTTGCTGCACAATTTTTTGTAGAACCAACTGTGTTCGCTTCATATAAGCGAAGAACAAAGTGAAGGTCTTCTTTCAGAAACTTCTGCAGGCATTGAATTTTTGAATTATTACGGCAGTGGTTTGGATTTTGGCGGATTGCAGACTGTAGAGGTATGCAACTATATCTACAAACCAGCAAATATTTGAAGGACTAGACTTATTTCATTCCTATAAATATAGAACAATTTGTGTTAGCTTTGTTTTTATTTGGGCCACCTCTAAAGTTGTGTGGGGTAAATTTGTACTACGTTTATTACGATGATAGGCATTCCTTAGTGAGAAGTATTAGATAAGTACATAGATCAATGATTGAGATTAAAAAGACTACCATCAAACAATGTCATTGTGTGATGACCGCCCTAGTTTGGCCTTAAAATTTTCACTCTTCCCAATGAGCATTTTGTCAAACAGTTACATGCATTCTGTTCTGAAGAGCTTTAAACTGAATTGTTTATAAAATCCTCTAATTGTTAGAATCACAATGCCATTCTTATATGTTCATAAACTCACATTGACATACACAAGAGAGATATTCTTAGACAATGTAAACAGCAACTACTACTAAGCATACAACTGATAACAGTCCATTTCATGTCTGCGATTACACATGGCATTCCCAATGGTCATTCTAACAAACGCTTGCCATACTTCTCAGTTGGATAAGGAAAAACTACAAAATACAGAAGTAATGCAGCTCTAACCTGTGCAACAGCAGGTCATGATAAATAGGTTTGATAATGGTAGTCTGCTGCAACTTGAAATGTCCCCAAATGTCATGTCCCCATCAAACTGCCGTAGATTCTCATAAAAGCATATTTATATTTGCATGATGGCCGACCACCCTTGTCAAACCACATATTTATAAAATCGCCCAAATACAGACCTTGCTGGCCGACCACATAATTTATTGACTAAAGTTAATATATATATATATTAAGGACAGCAATCAGCAATTAGTGAGAAGACAGCGATTGGTGAAGAAAATATATAGAGCAGTGTTTTAATGTTTGAAATAGAGCAGCAGATTACTGACAAAGACTTGGTCTAATGCTGGTCGACTCCCTGATTGCCTAGCCAATGTATGAGGAAGAAGAGCGATTGTATAAGACATGCAATTTATAGATGCAGTGATTTATATGAAAAGGCAAATAAGTATTAAGGAATGTGCAATGATTTATTGAAGAAAACATGGTGGCCAACTTCATAAGAAACATTGATTAATATGTGTGCAGCGATAGAGATGTTAATCTAAAGGGGCAGTGATGAATATCAATAGTAGGCTGACCCTCATAATCCTTGTTAATGAAGGCTGACCCTACATGTGTTAGTTAAATAGGGACATGTCCCTTGGTAAAGTTGTCCCACTTTGTAAAAGATGCCTCCCTTCATAAAGTGTGATGGGGTATATAAGCAAGGAAAATTGGTGATAGATTAAGGAAGTTAGAAGAGGAAACAAGGATACAAAACATCAGCAGACCTGAGCAGATCTCAAAAAGATATATGCAGATTCAGGAAAGAGAAATAGGAAAAAGGATAATAAATTAGAAGTCTGATTACACCAGCAGATATCATCAATTGATTGAAGAAAACGAACACACAGACCAGCGATCACAAGGGAAACCCGTCCAGTTCATCACAGCAGATTATTATATATATATATATATATATTCAGGTGTATATTCTGCCAATCATTGTTTTACATATGTATACATATTGCTTATAGATAATAAAGAATGCTTAATATATAATTTCTTATGATAGAATAGGAGATATGCTTGACTGTCTGAAGCCCACCTTGTAGGAAGGGCTTGGGGTGTAAGCAAAAGGGGTAAACAAGGCTAAGTAAGTAGGCGGTTCTAGAGTTGACTGTAATGGCTCCTAGGACCAGAGGGCACCTACGCAAATAGCCAAGTAACCCACTTACGACCCCTGCCCAATTCCACAAGATGGAAAGTGTCTTTAGGGGGTTAAGACATTAATGGGGAAAGCAGATACAAGCCACCAAGGGAGAGGGCTGTGGTAGACACCCTCTTAGGCTTGGTGTAGAAATGGCTTTGGGCGGACCCATCATGTCCCTTCTCCCAAAATCCTAATATGTTTGCATTATTGATAATCTATGTATGTGATGTAATTGCCTAACTCTAATAAGCATGCATATATATATTGCATATATTGTTCATGTGGTGATTGTAGGATTCGATCCTAGGATTGCATCATTAAAGAGATATTTATTTGGTAAGACAAACTCCTAACCCCTATTTGCTGCATTTTGTGATTAGTAAACAAATTCTAGGGAAAATCAAGAGAGGGACATTACAATTGGTATCAGAGCTTTAATCTTGCCAACCTATGTACAAACCGACTCGAATTAGAATTAACTATTCAGCCTTCTTCTTAAGTAGACCAATAATGCATTTCTATATGCGTGTATCTTCTCGGCGTGTACCTCATATATTACGTGTATTCATGTGTATGCTTCATGCTTCCTATGAATACTTTATGTATTACATGTATTCATGTGTATGCTTCATGCTTCCTGTGCATACTTTATGTATTATGTGTACTCATGTGTATACTTGGTGACTTAAGAGTAATTTGCGACTTATGTGTATTCAAGTGTATACTTTGTGACTTACATGTATTCATGTGTATACTTTGTGACTTATGTGTATTCAAGTGTATACCTTGTGACTTACGTGTATTCAAGTGTATACTTTGCAACGTGCATGTATTCATGTGAATATTTTGTGACTTACTGGTATTCATGTGTATACCTTGCGATTTATGTGCATTCATGTGTATACTTTACGACTTATGTGTATTCATGGGTATACTTTGTGACCCATGCATATTCATGCGTATACTTCATGACTTATGTGTATTTATGTGCATGCTTCATATCTTATGTGTATTTATGTGTCTTTCACATGCATACTACATGTATTAACTACTAAGTATATCCATGTGTTTGCTTCATGCTAGATATGCCTTCAATAAAGATTGCTCTATGTGTGTTTATGATTACTTTATGCTTAAAAACTATGAAAATGTTGTTTGACAAAATGCTTCTTGAGTTGAGAAGTACTACCAAATTAACTTATCTAAAATTGAATAATGAGGAGTTGTAACTATTGAAGTGAAAAAAGTGTGACTCCCTCAAATTTGTGATATAAAAGGGAGAGCATTTCATCCATACCATCATTTGAAGGATCCAATTAAGAATAGAACCTTAAGTAATTTTGCAAGACTTAAATCAGGCTTTCAAAGATAGCAAAGATGTGTGAAAATGTGAAGTTGAAAGACTATGACTCCCTCAACAATAAAATATAAAGAGGGGGAATCACCTCCTTGTAAAGAAACCATCAACGGGAAATGAATCTAACAATCAACTTGGAAGTAAAGCATTGCTATCAAGGGCAGCCATGAAGAAGGGTGACTCCCTCAAATTTGTGATATAAAAGGGAGAGCATTTCATCCATACCATCATTTGAAGGATCCAATTAAGAATAGAACCTTAAGTAATTTTGCAAGACTTAAATTAGGCTCTCAAAGATAGCAAAGATGTGTGAAAATGTGAAGTTGAAAGACTATGACTCCCTCAACAATAAAATATAAAGAGGGGGAATCACCTCCTTGTAAAGAAACCATCAACGGGAAATGAATCTAACAATCAACTTGGAAGTAAAGTATTGCTATCAAGGGCAGCCATGAAGAAATGAATTTGAGAGATGAATTAATTCATTGACATTCAATAAGCAATCATCACCCATGAAGAATTCAAGCAATCAAAATATCAAAGGGTCTCCCAAGGAAGAAACAATCAATCGTGACAACTCAACATAGTTAAGGATAGAACCTAACAATACAACTTGATTTTTAAAGAGAAATCTACATTTGGCCATCACTAGTTGTCACAAAAATTTAGGAATAAGTAAGATACAAAGATGGATTAAGATTATCTTACTTCGAGACATAAGTACACTAAGATATCATCTTGACCTAGGATAGTCAATTCTTTAAAAGCCAAACAATAACATTAAAGTCCACAAAATATTCCAAACTGATCTAGTGAACTTTGTTTTGTGGACCAAATTCACTCCTATATGTAATATCTAGAGTAGATCATTTACTCCAAGGGTTTTCTTCTCCTAAGTTATCCTTCTTGATAGGAGAGTTTACATCCATGATTAGGATCAAGGATATCAATATAAATGTAAAGTGCCTTGCCAAATCTGATCCAAGAACACTGATTTTCTGCCCTTGGAATTTTGACAAACACTTTGCTTGCAACGCCCAACTTGCTGATAATAAGCTTCAGATTGCTTTGCTTTCTTTTGTCTTGATGCAATGATGAATAAATGCTTGTAAATATCTTCCAAGATGACTATGCAATTATCTAAAATGAAGATGCAACTCTTTATGTGTTTTCAAGTGCATATAAATGAATTTCTAAATGCAAATGCACACCTACAGCCAAGAGGAATTTTCACAAACCCTTGGCATGAAAACTAACACAAAGTAATGCAATTACATGTAAAAGACATTTTGTCAAATAAATGACTAGCAAACTCCTTATACCTCCAATATGATATTGCAATGAAATATAAGTGATTACAAGCTGTAGATGAAGTGCAATCAGACTTATTACAATATAGATATGACTAAAACTATCAATGCCAACTACCATACTCATGACAGCCTTACATATGCAATTTGATTGTTCATAATATGACTGTAATTATATTGTCGTGATGCTGATTATACCAACAAATGATCCCTAATGTAAATGAGACACTAAATGCAAAATAACTTAAGAAATGAAGAACCTGGTTTTGTAGCAGCACCCACAAATAAGCTCGTTTCTCTTTGATGAAGCTGAATTTTTCCTTCAAGAAGGTGTGTCAACCCTTCTCTATGCCCAGCAATGCCACACAAATTTTATTGGAATTTATTGTGCCTCCAAAACTAAAATCGCCCCCTTGCCAAGAGGTCGCCCTTGGTTTGCCTGGCAACTTTTTAGAAAAATAAATACAGCAGTATTGGCTTCCAAAATTGTTATAGAAATGATTGTCTTCGCAAGAGAAAGTGATCCCTCCAATACCCACAAAGAGATGAAGCTTCAATGAAGAGTAATGAATGAAAATGCTAATCCTTCCATGGCTGGTCTGCAGATTGAAGCAAAATTACAGACCTCAAAATATCTCATAAATCTCTCCAAAAATGACCTCCAATGATTGCAATAAGTCCAATGAGAAAGACTGAAGTATCTTCCTCCACTATCCAACTAGGGTTGGTGTTGCACAACCGAAATTGGCACTTAACCAGCTAGGTTTGGTCTTTCACAAACGAAGACTGGAAAACAATAAGCTAAGCATTCAGCTTCACAGTGTAGTAGAAAAGTGTTTGCAACTCAAGATGTCCAAATGCATAGCCCAAGCCTCTTTTTATACTTTTTCAACCTCATCACCAAAAGACTTCTAGAAGATTCCAAAAATATTCCTTAAGTGACTTTATTACTTTATTATTTTATTATTAAGTCACTTAAGTCACTTTTTATTATTAAATTAATTAAATAATAAGTCATCCCTTTGATATTTTATTTTAGGGGAATAACTTAATAAATAATTAATTTAATAACATCTCTTGATTTAATTAAATCATCAATTAAGCTATCCTCATAAATTATCAATAATTTGGACAACTTAATTAAATAATTTAATTAAATCACCATACCTCCAATTCGGGGACATGACAGTCCTCCCTTCCCAAGATTGCTTGTCCTCAAGCAATTCACAACTGTCAATCCATCTCAACTGTCACAATATTTGATGCTCGAATTGGAGAATCAACTATGCTTGTCCACTAGCCACCTGGATCCCAAGTGAAGATCTGTGTAGTGTCCTTTTCATCACCAGGTAGTTCCTGCAACATTAGCACAACTTGCTGAATCCACTCAATAGCTGATGTAAACCATGCCAAATATGATTGTGCAATGAAAACCCAAGTAGGACAACCATCAATCAATGAAGAATCAAAGAAGATTAAGTCACCAACCAACAAGTAGATAGCTGCCCTATCATATGAAATAAGTAACCAATCCAAAGATGGGTTGTGGACGCCTTCATTACCCTCCAAGGACAACTCTTGAGTGGCTGATCCACTAAGAGTGTTATCACCAACAATATCATCCTCCTCAAAAGAATGATCAACCATTACACCACATGAAGAAACCTCAAATTGTACCAAGTCAAACTCTTCACTAATATTAGAAAAAAGGTCATTTTCAAATTCATCCTTTATTTGAATGAGGAGTCTTCGAATGTGATCTATCCTTTTTTGCCTTGCCATGTTGATGAGATTGACCTTTGCTTTGACTTCTTGAAGATGTTTTCTTGCATTGGCAGCCACCAACTTAGCTTCGTGGGCTCTCCTCATCCATGCTTTGTTCATCTCTTCAGATCTCCTTACTTCTATGCCAAAATAAACAAAATCAGTCCTTTTCTGCTTGATGTTTTCATGTCCAACAATTGGTATATGGCTGCCATCCATGGTTGCTATCGTGTCATTGGCTTGATCATTAACCAAGGCACCTATCTCTTGAAAATGATGAGACATCATGTTGCTGTCTTCAAACCAATCTGTAATCATATCATGCCATTGTAGAGTGTCACCTTCATTATGTATAGTTGAATCACTAGTGGCTGCTCCACTAAGTAAAGGATCAACTATTTCAAACACCTCTACATTTTGAATCTTCAATGGATCTTCATTTATCAAACCACAATCTGATTCTTCTCTCAATGAAACATCACAAGAAGACTTATCTTCATGTGGCTGCTCCAAGGTGTCTTCCATCTTCTCTTGCTCCTCTTTACTCTTGAAGTCATCATGGAGTGTCATGTTCTCCTTAGGATCAGCAGTTTGTTGGTCACTAAGTGCTGAGAATTCATCATGGAGACTTTTAGATACCTCTCCTATAGATACTTCAAGCTGCTCCTTCCTTTTTCTTAGTGTGGTTTTTCATGACTCCAAACTTTTCCTGAAAGAAATGTGTTGTTGAATCAATGGCTCCATCCAAGCGTCCTTTGACTTGAAAAAGGGAAGTTCATTTCTAAGCTCTTGAGGAAGTGTAAGGTACTGTTCATAAGTTGATATTATCTCATCCATGGAACCCATGTCTCACACTGATGTTCCCCTACAGGCTGGCAAAATCCAAGCTCTGATACCACTGTAAAGTGCCTTGCCAAATCTGATCCAAGAACACTGATTTTCTGCCCTTGGAATTTTGACAAACACTTTGCTTGCAACACCCAACTTGCTGATAATAAGCTTTAGATTGCTTTGCTTTCTTTTGTCTTGATGCAATGATGAATAAATGCTTGTAAATATCTTCCAAGATGACTATGCAATTATCTAAAATGAAGATGCAACTCTTTATGTGTTTTCAAGTGCATATAAATGAATTTCTAAATGCAAATGCACACCTACAGCCAAGAGGAATTTTCACAAACACTTGGCATGAAAACTAACACAAAGTAATGCAATTACATGTAAAAGACATTTTGTCAAATAAATGACCAGCAAACTCCTTATACCTCCAATATGATATTGCAATGAAATATAAGTGATTACAAGCTGTAGATGAAGTGCAATCAGACTTATTACAATATAGATATGACTGAAACTATCAATGCCAACTACCATACTCATGACAGCCTTACATATGCAATTTGATTGTTCATAATATGACTGTAATTACATTGTCGTGATGCTGATTATACCAACAAATGATCCCTAATGTAAATGAGACACTAAATGCAAAATAACTTCAGAAATGAAGAACCTGGTTTTGTAGCAGCACCCACAAATAAGATCGTTTCTCTTTGATGAAGCTGAATTTTTCCTTCAAGAAGGTGTGTCAACCCTTTTCTATGCCCAGCAATGCCACACAAATTTTATTGGAATTTATTGTGCCTCCAAAACTAAAATCGCCCCCTTGCCAAGAGGTCGCCCTTGGTTTGCCTGGCAACTTTTAAAAAAAATAAATACAGCAGTATTGGCTTCCAAAATTGTTATAGAAATGATTGTCTTCACAAGAGAAAGTGATCCCTCCAATACCCACAAAGAGATGAAGCTTCAATGAAGAGTAATGAATGAAAATGCTAATCCTTCCATGGCTGGTCTGTAGATTGAAGCAAAATTACAGACCTCAAAATATCTCATAAATCTCTCTAAAAATGACCTCCAATGATTGCAATAAGTCCAATGAGAAAGACTAAAGTATCTTCCTCCACTATCCAACTAGGGTTGGTGTTGCACAACCGAAATTGGCACTTAACTAGCTAGGTTTGGTATTTCACAAATGAAGACTGGAAAACAATAAGCTAAACATTCAGCTTCAGCAGTGTAGTAGAAAAGTGTTTGCAACTCAAGATGTCCAAATGCATAGCCCAAGCCTCTTTTTATACTTTTTCAACCTCATCACCAAGAGACTTCTAGAAGATTCCAAAAATATTCCTTAAGTGACTTTATTACTTTATTATTATTATTATTAAGTCACTTAAGTCACTTTTTATTATTAAATTAATTAAATAATAAGTCATCCCTTTGATATTTTATTTTAGGGGAATAACTTAATAAATAATTAATTTAATAACATCTCTTGATTTAATTAAATCATCAATTAAGCTATCCTCATAAATTATCAATAATTTGGACAACTTAATTAAATAATTTAATTAAATCACCACACCTCCAATTCGGGGACATGACAGTCCTCCCTTCCCAAGATTGCTTGTCCTCAAGCAATTCACAACTGTCAATCCATCTCAACTGTCACAATATTTGATGCCTGAATTGGAGAATCAACTATGCTTGTCCACTAGCCACCTGGATCCCAAGTGAAGATCTGTGTAGTGTCCTTTTCACCACCAAGTAGTTCCTGCAACACTAGCACAACTTGTTGAATCCACTCAATAGCTGATGTAAACCATGCCAAATATGATTGTGCAATGAAAACCCAAGTAGGACAACCATCAATCAATGAAGAATCAAAAAAGATTAAGTCACCAACCAACAAGTAGATAGCTGCCCTATCATATGAAATAAGTAACCAATCCAAAGATGGGTTGTGGATGCCTTCATTACCCTCCAAGGACAACTCTTGAGTGGCTGATCCACTAAGAGTGTTATCACCAACAATATCATCCTCCTCAAAAGAATGATCAACCATTACACCACATGAAGAAACCTCAAATTGTACCAAGTCAAACTCTTCATCACTAATATTAGAAAAAAGGTCATTTTCAAATTCATCCTTCATTTGAATGAGGAGTCTTCGAATGTGATCTATCCTTTTTTGCCTTGCCATGTTGATGAGATTGACCTTTGCTTTGACTTCTTGAAGATGTTTCTTGCATTGGCAGCCACCAACTTAGCTTCTTGGGCTCTCCTCATCCATGCTTTGTTCATCTCTTCAGATCTCCTTACTTTTTCTATGCCAAAATAAACAAAATCAGTCCTTTTCTGCTTGATGTTTTCATGTCCGTGATGAGCTCTTTCCGCATTTGGATGTAGCCATTGCGGATGTCATTTCATGACATTGGTTAGCTGAAAGTATTCCTCCCTAGTTGAGAGGGAGTGTTAATGTTAGCAGCTTCGGGCGTCACTTCCAGCCATGACTTGAAGAAACAAAATTGAATAATAGCCTTTAGCTATTCAATTTATATGGTGCCGATTTGCTAAGTGAAGAGGCGCTACACTTCATTTAATTATTGTTCTTATCTTGGCTGACCTTCCTTGATATTCATTACATTTTATTTGTAATATATTTTGGCTGACCTTGTTCTTGAAGAGGTGCAACCTCTCCCACGCATTGTATATATACAAGTTCATTTCCGTCCATTTATCATCAAGCAAGTTCGATTCATTCATTCCTTCACAAGTGTGAATTTCATCAAGAGCAGATCGAAGGTTCTCTAAGAGCAGAATTCAATATCAAGGAAGAGCAGATTATAATCTTTCATTGCATCTAGAGTTGGTGCTGTTTATTGGCCTTGAATTCGGCCTCATTGTAAAAGACTTTGTTGATTCTTATATAATATATAAGTGATATATTGTTGCTGGGTTTTTCTCCCTCAAGTGGAGGGTTTTCCCAGGGTATATGCTGTGTTTATGTGTTTGAATTTGAATTAAAATCTGAGTTTTATATCTGATCATAAAACTAACACAGTTTACCCTGGGAAAACCCTCCTTCTCGAGGGAGAAAAACCCAACAAAATATATCTCTTATATATAGGACAAATAAGAGCAAAAATCTGCTTTACAAATCAGACCCTTCTCAAGGGTGAACTTGATACAATAAATGATGAAAATCTCTTTTTGATACAATTGAATATAAATTTTCTTGAAATCTGATCTGCTTCTAAAGATGGCGATCTACTACTAAGTGCAAACTCCTTATTGAAAAAATGCGAATGAAAATGAGAATGAATTGATGATTGAATGAATGATCATCATCTTGTATATATACCAAACTAGGCAACTCTTCATCTAGGTCGGCCTCTTTGATAAATAAAAAATAAAAAATATAATTTGTAATAGGAAGGCCGACTTGCCTTAAACAAGGGGAAAATAGCTCCTGAAGCTATAAAACACTAACAGGAAAAAGTAGTGAAAAAAAAAAAATGGTTTTTTGGAAAAAACAAAAAATGTTTTTTTCAAAAAATCAACGAAAAAGCATAAAGCGCTTTTTCGAAAAAGCAACAAAAAGCTATAAAAAGAGGTGTTGTGGGCTCATTTTCATATGTTGAAGTTTTTTCATTTTGTTATGCTATCGATTGAACCTGCGAGTCTTCCATAATCTTTTGAGTACAAAAATCCTCATTCGATTTCTAGTTCTGGACTAAGAGATAATCTCAAGCTAGATTGGAGTGATTTCATTCTAGAGATCACCATTGTGCTTCAAATTGAGTTTCAGTTTTGGATGTTGCTGAGATGAATATCTATTTAGTGTTTTGAGGTGTGTTGGGTGGAGTTTGAAGGGAGTTTTCCAGTATTTTTCTTGAGGTTGTGTTTGCATGCTCCTTTTCTGAGTTTCCAAAACATCAACAACAATGTTTCAGTTTTGATTTGTCCAAAGTATAGCAGAAAATGGGTGTTTTCAAACCTATACCAACCTTCTATGTAATGTCCCCTTCTAGCTAGACATTGATACATCTGTGTGATTAGCCTATTAGTGGCCCTCGTAGGCTAATGGAGCATGTTTAGAGGGTCTTCTTTGTTAAATTTAAGTGATCAGATTAACATGCACAAAAATTAATTCAAAAATAACACAGTACACAGCAGATACCCTGGGAAAACCCTCCTCTCGAGGGAGAAAAACCCAGCCAATAATATCTCTTATATTATTGAGCCTTCAAAGTGAATGATACATCTACAATAGGCCACTCAAAAGGCCAGCATACAACATCACAGACTGATGCTAATACAGACTGTATGAACACAACTCTCTAATGAATATCTCAGATCGCTCTTGCATAAGCTCGCATATGAAAACTCTTAACTAAATGTGAATGAACTGAAGTGCGAATGAATTGTATGAACAAATGTTAAACAAATGAAGTGTAAATATATGAGATGGTGGAAGAGACGCAACTCTTCAAGAAGAAGGTCGGCTGACATAGAGATAATATAAAATACAATAATAAGAAGTCGGCCTCTCATAGAAACAGGTGCCTCTTCACAAGTCTTCAAGTCGGCCTTCAATAATCCCTTTTCATTTGGACGCCATGTAATGTCCCCTTCTTGAGCGTGATCAATTCAATTGACCGTTGGCCTATTCCGGAGACCCGTAGGCTTCTTGGTGGGTAAAATTAGGGTTTCCCGTTTTGGAGGTTGTTGTTGCTCGAAATTTGGAGATTGAATTGCGGATTCTTTCTGGGTTTTCAGAGAGCTTCGCAGTGGTATGACTTGCAGTGCGATCTGAGCACCTTCAGGAATTTACTATTTTTACTAAATTCTATGTCTGGCAGTGGTCTTGTCTTTTTCAGTGCAGTTGGCTCTCTTCTTCAGCCAATTCAGTCGGTTTGTTCATTCTTGGCCTCGGGATGCATTTTGGAGAGATAAGTCAAGTTGAATTAAATAATGTTATATTTTAATGTTGACCCCTTGGCCTAGTTGCTTCACTTCAAGTTGTTCTAAAAAGTTGGTCTTCATGGGTGGACGCCTCATAGGAGGTAATTTAATATTTTCAAAGGTCTAAAATCATGCTTGGAAAAGGGACGCCAACTTTGATGAGGAATTTAATTTAAAAGTCAAAATATAGCTTTGAGAAAGGGACGCCATCCAAGAGGGAAATATGAACAATTCAAATTTGAAAATTAGGGCACCTTCTTGATGATTCTAAAAGATTCCTCTCCAGCTTATAAAAAGAGGCCTTTACTCTTCAGTTGGACATCTTATGTCTTCAGTACAGTTATGCTGCCGAAATGGTATCAGGATTGCTTCGAGGAATGAATGCCTCCTAGCCTTGGCTCGACTTCTTGCTTGAAAGAAAGCAACTAGTGGAGAGTTAGTATGTGTTTGAGTGAGTTTTTGTAGTGAGAAGTTGCATTGTTGAAGTTATTATGCATTTGTAGTCTAGTTTGGGTATGTTAGTGCATTTTTGTTGTTGCCGACTTCAAGTAGCTGAATGTTGTTTCTACTCATAAATCAAAAAATAAAAATGTCTTCATTTTGGGTATTGCTTATATCTGCTTCTCTTTGTTGGGCGACCATTGAGCTAACTTTCAGATTTTATTATCAAACTTTGAATTTATTGCAGCCAAATTGCCCCCCTTGAAGGGACGTACCATTTGAGCTCATCGGATTTTGTGCAAGAAATAAATAAAGCTGGTATTGAGTGGTTTTGAGGTCTAGTTTTGGGCGCCATCATCTTTAGGGCAGTTTGCATTCTGTTTCATGGGATTTGGGTGGGTATTGAGAGAGTAGTAAGCATTTTAGTGGAGGTTCTGAGTTGCTGATTATGCATTTTAAGTGCTAGACTGTCAAAAATCAGACTATACATTGGTCCTTTGAGTCTAGTTTCTGGTCTACTCTTTCTTATCAAGCCAAGGAGAGTCTTCTTATTTGTTGCAACATTATTTAGCTCCTAGTCTTTGTTCTTTGCAGGCACTCTCTATTACTTTGTAAGCTGAACAGTAGTACTGTCAGCATTTCTTAATCTATCTCTTCATGCTTTTGTAATACCCCACTGAATAAGTGTAAGAGGCTGGCTTGCCGCCTATCTTACGATTTGAATTGCATTGTAGTTCTTAGCATCTCCGCCATATGGTAGCTCCATTCCCACTTTGGGTTGGAAAGCACATCCTTGGCGTCGAGTTTACTTTCAGTATTGTAATTTGTAGGGACCCTCTGACCATATGTTCATCCACCTTGGACACATTCTTGGTTAGAGTTACTCAGTTCAGCAGTACATGAAGATCCTCTGACCATATGCTCACACCTTGCCCAACTTAGGATTCTGGTGTACATCCTTGGTTAGAGTTATATTCCGCATCTTTGGGTTTTAGAGCTAACCCTAACGGGTGTGTGTTGAATTGCTTGTTGTAATCAAAAATTGAAAAAAAATGCTTCGGAATATTTCACGCCACCAATGAGAGGAAAGTCGGCACATATAAAAACTCGTGCCAATTAAGAATATAAATTAAATAGCTCTCAAGCTATAATTTAATTTATTCAATCAAGAACAAATACTGTGCTGGAAGGATACGATTGAAGCTGAATATAACATCAACATTCTTGGTAGATACCTTGTTGGCAGTTGGCTTCTTTCGGGATTTAGTATTCATATGGAGGTGTTCTAATGATTAATTGATATGTTTCTATTTTTAGAAACCTCATGTTATAAGGTGATGTTATATTTGCACTTTATGTTATGAATTATTATTTTATTATAAAGTGCAAATGTAAATTATAAAATACAAATAATAATAAAATAATATGATGCCTCTAGAAGCTGCCCTATTGAGGAGAAAAAAAAATATTAAAGAGGGTGTTGGCTGCCATTGTTCTCATCCAACATTTGTTATCACATTTTATGAGCATTGTGGAGCTTAGAGCTTTCTGCAGAATAGTGTCTTTGGGAACGATAACTCCCATTGATAGCATAACTGAGGAAGTGAAATACCTTCTGAAGGGTTGCAGCTGTTGGAGGAGTTACTTCAGACTTCTCATTGTGGCAAAATTGTGGCCAAAGGCCAATTTTGGAGAGATAATCGATTGGAGAATATTGGGATGGGATAGAGCAGGATAGTAGGTACACCGTTGTGAATGACTTGATCATTTACAAGGGGCGGATTTTTTTGATTCCTGATTCAGAGTTGGGGGATACAGTTCTGAGAGCCTTTAATGACCTTCCTATGGCGGGCCATCCCGGGTACTTCAAAACATATAAGCTGGCTCGAGAACGGTTTACTTGGAAAGGGCTAAAGACTGATGTTCTTCAGTATGTTCGAGAGTGTTCTATTTGACAGCAGAACAAGCAGGAACACACATATCCTGCTGGATTGCTTCAGCCACTTCCGATACCTGACAGGAAGTGGGAGTGTTTATCGATAGACTTTATCATGGGTTTGCCGAAAGCCCAAGGTAAAGATTGCATTTACGTAGTTGTAGATCGGCTGACCAAATATGCGCACTTCTTTCCGATCACTACTACATTCACGGCATCGTAGACTGCCGAGCTCTTCTTCAGAGAGGTATTCCGGTTACATGGGTTGCCTCAGACGATAGTCAGCGATAGAGACAGTCGGTTCATGAGCAACTTTTGGCAGGAGTTGTTCAAGCTCTTTGGGACCGAACTGACACCGAGTACCAGCTACCATCCATAGACAGATGGACAGACGGAAATTGTCAATAAGTGGGTGGAAGGTTATGTGCGCAATTACATAGCTGGATAGCAGAGAGCTTGGGTGAGGTGGATATACCTCTGTGAGTATTGTTATAACTCTACTCACCACATGACTATACAGATGATGCCCTTCATGGCATTGTACGGGTATGAGGCGCCCGACCTTTTGGATTTGATATTGAGTGATAGCAGAGTGCCTAGCGCAGGAGATATGATGCAGAGTCAACAAGACATTTTGAGGTCTCTCAGAGACAATATCCAGTGGGCACAGAATCAGCAGAAGTAGTATGCTGATTAGAAGAGGGTTGAGCGTTCTTTTGCAGTGGGTGACATGGTGTATCTCATGTTACAACCATACTGTCAGTCTACTCTGCGGAAGAGTGGTGTAGAGAAGTTGAAACCTCGTTACTATGGTCCATTCCGTGTTATCAGACAAGTGGGCGAGGTTGCTTATGAGTTGGATTTATTGGTGGATAGCAGGGTGCATAACGTATTTCATGTCTCATGCCTGAAGAAGGCATTGGGTCAGCATGTGATCCCCTCTCCAGTACTGCCACCCCTTGATGACGAGGGAAAGTTGATATTAGTGCCTGAGACCATCCTCGATGTTAGAGAGAGACATCTTCAGAGGCGGTTTATCAGAGAGTATTTGATCAAATGGAGAGACTTGCCGGTTGAGGATGCTACTTGGGAGTCAGAGGAGATTTTACAGCATCCAGAGATGAGATTGCTTGAGGACAAGCAATTTCGAGGGCGGACTGTAATGTCCCCTTCCTAGACAATACCATCGTGTCAGTGGTTAGCCTATTATTCAGATCCTCGTAGGCTGGCAGTTGTGTTTAGAGGATCACTTTGAGGCAGTTATCCAGCGTTGGGAACGTCACTCCAGCAGTTGTTTCAGGTTTGGGCCTTTGCAGACTCTTTCAGAGTGGTTTTTCAGACACTTACTATTTATAGTAAGTCAGGCAAGCGGGCGCTGCTATTTTAGGCAGGGCACCTAGCTCAACTGGTCAGCTCAGTTTCAACCCAGTTTGCTAGTTTGATGAGCAGTGGAGAATAAGAAGCATTTAATAATAATTAAATGATTATTATTATTTTGACTTTATGTTATAAAGTCACTTTAATAATATATTAAAATATTAAATGGCATATTATAAAGTATTTAATACTTTATAATAAAGGAGAATTATTATTATAATGAGTAATTATTTATTCATTAAAAAGGGACGCCATTTATTTTAATATTATTGCCTAAGTCAAAAGAGGCGAATTAATATTAAATGTAATTTTAAGTGACTTATGAGAAAGGGTCGACTTTTTTTAGAGAGGGTATTTATTTTCTCAAGGGCAAATCGAACTCATTATGTGATTATTCGAATTTGTTATCTTTTCTCTCTGAGAGCATTGCGGTTTGAGAAACTAGGGTTTCTGCAGATCATCAGATTTTGAAGAATGTTCCCTCTTCAGAATCAGGCATACTAAGATTGTGCAATACCAGTTGAAAATTGTCAGCTGAATAACTTCATCCAGAGGTTATTACAGAGTTTCACAGTAGGGTTTCATTCAGGGTTGGATCGATTCTCTTTTTGAAGGCGAATCTTATACTGGTAGGGTTTTGTTTGGCACTTGGCACGAATTTCAAGACTGTATGGATTTTCTCTTTGCTGGTACAGGCCGTACAAATACAGCAGCAAGGCCGTACTATCTCCTCTTAGCCAGACGTCTTGTTTTGTGAGTCTCTGTTACTTTCATCTTGAGCGCCTAGGGTTTCTTGGAGTTCTAGCGTGGATTTTGGGATTGTAACTGGCTTCATTCTCTCAACCGTACTTGCACTACTTCATTTATGGTGGCTGCAAGCAGACAGGTTCCCCTTAAATAAAATACTGTTTATTTCCCTTATATGTTTGATTTAATTCATTGTATGAGTTCTGGAGAGTAATAAATGTATGCGCCTTCATCTGGGGAGCATTATTGATGCAAATTTATGGTTAATGAATTTATTATGAATTTTATAGTATTTTAGAGCAAAACCGCAATTTCTCTTTTATGGCAAAAACTTACAAAAAATCAAAAATACAGAAAACAAAACAAAACACCAGTTTATTGGCTAGTGATCGTGTTGAGAGACACCTGGTCTCTTACACCTTAAGAATAGGAGCATATGCAGATTAATTGCCCACACCACTTCACATGGCTGTTAAAATGAGCTTGTACAGTGCTATAATCAGTCACTTATGTGGCTTTAAAAGTAACTTAATTACTGCCCATGCTGGCGCATAAGTATGGTGCCTTAATAACCATTATCATGCTCTTCCAAAAAGCCTTACAATTCAGCTTAAGCACCACAGTTTTACGAGTGGTTAATCTGCCATAGAAATATGGCTTTTTATTTTGTATTAAATTAAAATATAATATATACACGAAAATATATATATATATTCCATTATCCATTTATCATTATATACATATGAATATATGTAAATATTAGTCATTTATGTAAATTCATAAATATATATATATACTTGCATTAATTAGATGTATACATATATATTATGTATACATATCTATATATGTTATATACATTATTTTTATTATTCAAAAGATATTTGCAATTAATGAAATTTTAACGATCAAAGAGGATGAATAACGATAGGGCATTATTTTCTCTAACGACACCTAACTTATTAACTTAGGTTAAAGACTTACCAAATGACACTTGAATTGACTTTACGAGGTTCCAAATAACCTAAATGAGTGAGTGTGCGCATCTACTCAGATATCAATACCAAACATTTCAAATACCGACTCCTCTCTTAGGTGATGCTCTCCCTCCCCCTCTAGAGGGCTCGAACTTCCTTGCATTCAACTTAGAGCAACATTTACGTAGTTAGCTCATTACATACAAAACATGATCACAATATAGTTTACACATCACATAATCATTCAAAAGTAAATTCATCACATTGCATATACATACATTTCTTTCAACCATCAAATACCATGCATTAAGGCTGTATTTAAATATAAAGGTTAAAGTAATTTGGTAAATTAACAATGGGGTGTCACAGTAGTGTTGAGATTCTTTCAATGTTGACAAGGATAGGTACAAGGCAATGTTTTGTAGGCTCTTGATTGATCTTGACATGTAGGATGTAGTTAGATTTGAGTTCATGGATTTTTTGGACTCCAATGACTTTAGTATTGATGTTTTTTGTCACAAGTTTAAGGTTGATGCTCACAATTGGCAGTACTTCCATTGCTAATCATTCACACACCTACAACCTCTTGGAATCAGAATTTTGTTGCAAATAAGTTTTAGAAAATTTTCTTTTATTTTTTAGGTTTCATTTATAAGTTTCAAATTTCAAATTTTATATTTATAACTCTATTTCTCTAGTTTTGTCTTAATAGGATGCTAGTTCATTTGCATTTGAGAGGAAATGGAGCATGTACTCCATCCACTCAGTAAGGCATAATTGGTTGCACTCAAAAAAGATAGAGGACTTAATGTATGTGCATTCCAACTTGCATCTCCTTTCACACAAACGAATTGGCTACAAGGAAGGGGACACAAAGAAGTGGGATATTGAGCCAAAGCATATTGACTTGGATGCTACCACTTCCCACCTTGTCACACTTGACGTTGAGGACGAGTTAGTTGGTGAGCATGAGAGTGCTAGTGCGAGTGTCAATGCTAGTTCCACTATTTGTTGTTCTTCTAATATACCTGCACTTGCATCATCTAATATGAATGATGATGATGATATTTTTGAAGAGCCATATGACACTGATGCTTAAGAACTGATTGTTGATATTTGAAATTATTAATTTTAATTTTAATATATATCATGACATTCAAGTTTGACTAATTGACAGTGTAGTATTTTGTATATATATATTATGTTTTTGTATGGATGAACCCAAAATGAACCCAAACTCAATTTTTTTTCTTGAACTTGAACAAGTAACAAGATCACTAATTGAGATTTATTTTTGCCTTTTGAAAAAATGCATCTTGTAGTACATCTGAGAGCAAGAAAAATTTTCATGCTACACTAGTTTTGGAACTTTTGGGAGATCATAGATTCCATCATTCTATGCATGACTTATCTCTTTGAAGTAAGTTTATTCTTTATGTCATTTTTTAAAAGTTGAATGCATCATAGATGTTCATTGTCATCCTCTTCATTACTTCATTCATGGGGTTCTTGTCCAATTTTTGATATTGACATTGTTTAAAACGTGGTCCTATATTTTTGTTCAAATTTTAGCATTTCCCTCATTGGTTTTTACCAACATGATATCCTTGCTTGATTCATCCATTTTAAGGGTCTATTAGTTGTCCTTTCCAATGTTGCTTTTTGGAGGCATACTATTGCTCAAGGATATACCTCCATATGTTATTTTCATTTATGTAGCATCCATAAATAGATCTTAATATATTACAAATGTATTCCCTAACAAATGACACTTTCTGTGGAAGTAGAACATGTGCTTTCTTCTGTATATCTATATGGACTAACAAAATTATTATACTTTCTGAAATTAGTTTTTTGATGTTGATGTTACATGGCAGCGTCGGGCTTCTACTTCCAGCCCAGTTCGTTTCATGAAGGACAAATTAAATGATAGCCTAACGGCTATTTAATTTCTCTAAGCGACTTTTGATGAAGAGGCACTTCATCACTTCACATCTTATAATATTTAATTATTATCTTATGAGGCCAACTTCATGATTCTAAGAGACACGACTTTGGTAAAGGCCGACATAAAGTTTTTGAAGAGACGCATCCTTTGAAGTCTTCTCCAATCGAATAGTATAAATAAGAGATGCTGTTCGATCCTTATGGCATTCATATTCACTTGTTCATTGATTATCATATTCATCCTTATTGTGCGAGTCAATTCATTGCATTGATTGTGAGTTTCAAGGAAGATACATTTCATGTGCAGATCAATATTTTGAAGAGGCTGATCATAGCATTGTAGAAGGCTGAGTTTGTCATCAGCATAAGCATCATATTATTTCTGTGTTAGCATCAGTTCGTGGTGCCATTACTTGGTCTCATAGTTGGCCTCATTGTAAAGGAGACTATTGTTTACTATTCAATATATAAGCGATATATTGTTGCTGGGTTTTTCTCCCTCAAGAGGAGGGTTTTCCCAGGGCATATGCTGTGTTATTATGTCTGATTTTGAATTAATTTCTGAGTTTTATATTTGATCATAAAAACTAACATGGTATCAGAGCGGGTTTAAAGGAGATCCGATCAGATTTTATTTAAAACAGATTCAAGATGTAAATCAGATCTGCAGCTTGGCATGTGATTGATTTTGCAGATCGGTCTTCATTGCGTTCTGGTGAAAGTTCATCCTCTTTCCATCTTCTACCAGTAACGTACGGGTCAGTACATGCAGTTGGGTGTGTTAATGAAGCCTTGCGACTCTCAGAGTGGAGCAATAATCTGGAATCCTGAAGCAAAGCACCTAATATCGGGTTGTAATTTCTAGCATAACACAACTTCCTGGAGTCAATGATACCATTGTGCTATTGTAAGGTTGATGGTTGATATTGTTGTCATTAGCAACAATCATGATGAAGAACAGATTTATCAAAGCCTATGTATTAGGCAGTTCGGGATCATGTTCTTGTGTTTAAACAAATGCTTTAAGTTTGCTGTTATATCATTCCATGTTGGTGTCATTACTTGGCCACATGACTCTTGTATTAGACAAATCGTGAAGCAAGTATTAGGCTCACAGGTCAAATGACATTGTTGAAAGCATAAAGGGCATCTGGCAAGATTTAATGCTAATACTGAGACATGGGCCTATGTTCAAGTCATGAACCTATCGAAGGAAGGTCATGGTCTGATTTGAGCGTAAAGAGTAGTAAATTATATTGAGTACATTGATTAGCTGAGATAAGTATTCTTTGATTGTATCTTTGAATTCACCTCTAGGCTAAAATTTAGGTTGCTAAGTTGTGCAAATCTGACATTGGTTATTTGAATCATGTGTGTAGAAAAGATCGTGTTTGCTCTTGAATAGTGATCACTGGGATGAGACCCTTTGGAGTCACCATTCATTCATTGTGAATTGTTTTCATACTAGTTGCAAAGATTTTTGAGTGTGACTTAGAAATGAAAAGAGAACTACAAGTTCGATTGTGATAGGATGGTCACATCGACACCATTCTCTATGTGCATGGACTATGATGGTGCCTTGAGAAGGCCGGTCCTATATTGAATATGCTGGCCGGTCCTATATTGAATATGCTGGCTGCATAATGTGTATTGTGCAGATTGTCTTTTGTGCTGAGATGAGCACTTTTGAGAGCAAAAAAGATGAAAGCAAAATGTATCAGAATCAACAAAGATAAGTTCTATTATTTCTTTACTTTGATCTTTTTGATATTTGCTACATATTTCACTTATAGGTTGATTCTTATATATAAACTATTAAGAGATAAGCATTTCATAATATTGTTCATGAATTCTTATGTATTCGTGCTATAACTTGAGATAGTAAACCTTGTACAATTCTAGCCTTGATATTTCTTTGGATAGTTATAAATTGTTAGTAATCTCTCTCTAAAACGCTTCCAAGACATATCGAGGAGCAAGAGGGTAATGAGAGATTGCACAAAGAGGAAGAGCTTTAGGCATCTTGTGAGGAAGTCATGCCGACCGAAGAAATGATCAAGCTTGGAGTCACAACTTGCAGCCATGGGATTGAGTTGGTGGCTGAAGACATCTTTTGAAGAGGAAGAACCTATTCAGGTTGTCATTACTTCGAAGGAGTTAAAATTCGAGGAATCAAGGTTCGAGTTGAGAGCATGTCTGAGAAAAGGATTGAGATTCTGTCAATAGAGGGATTTCACTTCCAGAGGATTTCTTTGCAATCTTTGAGGCAGGGATCAAGAGGGAGTTCTGTGACTCACTGAGATGAAGTGTATGTTGCAGTATTGCAAGGCCGATGCTAAAGTCCTTGGAAGACCTCTTTAGCTGCTGACATCAGAATTGTACAAGACAATCAATTTGGGTTTGATATTGGTAGCTCCAAAAACCTATTCAGAATAGAGTGATCTGGGATGAGATCGAGGAGGACAACCCTCAACTCTCTACATTACCAAAGGTGTGTGTTGGAAACCATTTCTCTAAGGCAAGTGTTGCAGGCAATCTTGGACGAGGAGGTCAAAAGGTTGATGCAAGAACTTGGAGCTTCAGAGGGAGTCAAGACTGCATTCCTTAATGATGTAATTGAAGATGAGGCTCCTCGTGCTTGGTATGAGAGATACCTAATGAGCTTGGGTTTCTCCAAGAATTATGCTGATTCAAACCTGTACTTCAAGGTAATTGATGGTAAGGCATTGTTCCTGGTTCTCTATGTTGATGATCTATTTCTTACTGGAGAAGAACACTTCATTATCAAATGCAAGAAGTAGTTGGCTTCTAATTTTGAAATGAAGGATCTTAAGTACATGCATTACTTCCTTGGTTTAGAAGTATGGCAGAGGCCTAATGATAGCTTTCTGAATCAAGGGAAGTATACAATAGACATCTTGAAGAGATTTGGTATGGTGGATTGCAAATCCATGTCTACGCCGATGGAGACCAATTTGCAGAAGTTAAAAGAGGCTGCAGCTAGTTCAGATTTGGTGGATCCTACTATGTACAGGCAGTTGATTGGATCATTGATGTATCTAGTCAATAGTAGATAAGATATTTGCTATGTAGTGAGTACACTTAGCCAGTTCATGTGTGAACCAAGGCAAATACATCTAGTTGCAGCAAAGCATATCCTGAGATACTTGCATGGCACAGTTGGGTATGGCTTGAGATATTCTTCTAGTGTGGACTTGAAGTTGCATGGATATACTGATTCTGATTGGGCAGGGTGTGTCACTGATCAGAAGAGCACTTCTGGATGTTGTTTCAGTTTGGGGTCTGCGATGATCTCTTGGTGTAGCAAGAAGCAGTCTTTAGGGGCATTGAGCACCACAGAGGCTGAGTACATTGCATCGTGTGTGGCAGCTCGAGAAGCAGTGTGGCTTCGAAAGCTCCTTGCAGGATTGTTTGGACAATCGATGGAGCCGACTTTCATTCATTGTGATAATCAAAGCTGTGTGAAGCTTTCTGTCAATCCAGTGTTTCATGACAGAACTAAACATGTTGAGATCAAATACCACTATATCCGAGATATGGTATTGAGGAAAGCGATCCAGTTGAAGTATATCAACACTGATGAGTAGATGACATATATTCTCACCAAGCCTCTCTCTAGGATAAAGTTTGCGTACTTTTGAGACAAGCTTGGTATGGTGGAGAATGAAGCCCTAGCTGAGAGGGAGTCTCAGCATCAGTGATCTTCTTTAATGCATTTCTCTCTGTGAGGGAGATTTGAGGTGCAAGCCCTTGTTAATGCATTTTCCTTTGAGACAGAAGAACTTGAGATGTAAGCCGTTGTTAATGCATCTTTCTCTGTGAGATAAATTTGAGGTGAATGCCCTTGTTTCCATCCTCTGGGAGTAGCCATGGTGGATGTCATGTGTGTGACTCCATGACAACATCACGTGAGAGAGTCCGTGATGATTCTCTTGTACTTGTGCTTTTCACCCTCTGGGAGTAGCCATGGTGAACATCATGATGAGGTGACGACATCACATTGAGTGATTCCATGATGGGCATTTGTGCTTATTTACCATTCATGGGAGTAGCCATGATGGTTGATATCACGATGAGGTGATATGTTTCTTTTCCACGCATAGGAGTAGCCATGATAGTTGATATCATGATGAGGTGATATGTTTCTTTTCCACACATGGGAGTAGCCATGGTGGTTGACATCACGATGAGGTGATATGTCTTGTACTGTTGGAAGTAGCCTCCCTAGCCGAGAGGGAGTGTTGATATTACATGGCAGCGTCAGGCTTCTACTTCCAGCCCAGTTCGTTTCATGAAGGACAAATTAAATGATAGCCTAATGGCAATTTAATTTGTCTAAGCGACTTTTGATGAAGAGGTGCTTCATCACTTAACATCTTATAATATTTAATTATTATTTTATGAGGCCGACTTCATGATTCTAAGAGACATGACTTTGGTAAATGCCGACATGAAGTTTTTGAAGAGATGCATCCTTTGAAGTCTTCTCCAATCGAATAGTATAAATAAGAGACGCTGTTCGATCCTTATGGCATTCATATTCACTTGTTCATCGATTATCATATTCATCCTTATTGTGCGAGTTAATTCATTGCATTGATTGTGAGTTTCAAGGAAGATATACTTCATGTGCAGATCAATATATTGAAGAGGCTGATCATAGCATTGTAGAAGGCTGAGTTTGTCATCAGCATAAGCATCATATTATTTCTGTGTTAGCATCAGTTCGTGGTGCCATTACTTGGCCTCATAGTTGGCCTCATTGTAAAGGAGACTATTGTTTACTATTCAATATATAAGCGATATATTGTTGCCAGGTTTTTCTCCCTCAAGAGGAGGGTTTTCCCAGGGTATATGCTGTGTTATTGTGTCTGATTTTGAATTAATTTCTGAGTTTTATATCTGATCATAAAAACTAACATTTGACACCCACAAGAGCTTATGCATGGTAATCAATATGGTTATATCTGTTGGTGCCATAGGCTATTTTATTATTTTGTTCTTGTGGATGTTAATAAAATCAACCAATCTGTCTACTCTATAGAAAGTTTTATGTTCTTGTGGTTGGAGTTTATCATATGAATAATGCTTATCTATGCTATAGTTTCATTGAAAGTTGTTAAAATGGGCTGTTTAGCAATGCAAATTCACTTGTGAGCTGTCTTGTTTGATGATTTTCTCTTGATACAAACTAAGGATATGTTTACATGATATGGACAATGCAGATCAAGTCTGCAATAGATCGGCTGGAAAGGGGTTTTGTGATAGATGGAAAGGAAGCCTTGGCAATTGCAGCACTTCTGCAGTTCTCTACTGGACTAAAGAATAATCTGAAAATAGCCCTGGAAGAAGATGCACAGCGGTACATTAAATTTATGCCTCTCACTGAAATGGTAAGCTGCAGCCTAGGATAAGATACTTGCAAATGTGTTGACCATTTAATTGTTCATTTGGCTGATTTTACAAGGCAGATAGCATTTCATATGATGGCTGAGTGTCTACAAAATCTGTGCAGATAAATGGCATGGTTGGTAACCAAGCCTTAGTTCAGATTATCCTGCGATTGGTGGATGAAGAGGGATTACTAAAGGATGATGCAGTATGTTCCAAAACTTTGTTATGTAAGCATTTGCTTGTTAAACAGGTTTCAACATCATGATTGAGCAGGTTATCTTTTCTGAGGTTATCATTAACTTTTTTGTTTGGCACTGGTCAATAGTAATTACTAATTAGCATGATTTGAAATTTCTGATCTTGAATTTGAAACACTGGCATTGCTAGTCAGTTGGTTCAACTTTCAAATAGTTATGATGATTTCATGATGACCTTTTAGAAAGAACTGAGTTAAACATTTGGAGCTAAGGGTAAACAATATTCATAATGAAACCAAAACAAGCTGCAAATATTTCTTGATGAGATTGCTGCTAAATTGTGGTAAAGAATAAATTATGTCCATCTTTTCTCTTGAAGATCTCCTTCCCAAGCATGCATGTTAAATTGTTTCTGTACTCAATGTAAAAGATAGTTTAAGAAATAATATCTTGATACAAATGATGAGCACACAATTATACTGAGAGGGGTGGAGGGGGGAGGGTGAATCAGTATAACAATAATCTTTTACTTTTCATAACTTAATTAACCATAGCAATAACACATGCAAAATCTAGCAATTAAGAACACAAGATGAATACACAATTTATGTGGAAACCCTTGCGGGGAAAAACCATGGAAAAATATTTCTTATATGTAGATCTTCTTGTAGGCACCAACCTACTTCTTTTACAAATCTTCTTTTGTAGGCACCAATTCACTGGAGACACCAATCCCCACAATTGAGCACCAACTCAGCAAGAGACACCGATCTCTTCTAATGAGTGGCACCAACCTCCAGATCTCCTTGGTTAGGAGGCACCAACCTCCAAATGAACAATATGATAATTTATTTGAAACTTCTTCTTAGGAGGCACCAACCTCCGAGTGTTAGTTTTGGGTACACTTAACCAATGTTACAAGATTCGAACTTGGTTCAGACTTAGAAAACTGATTTTGACCCGGACTTGGGCTTGGTGCTTAGATTCGACCAAAACACAACCATATTAAAGTAATATTGTTATATTTAGCATATAATGGTCATCTTAGTCGTTTAGTTTGCTTTCAGTTAGTTTTAGCAGCTTTTTTTTATTTCTTTTGTTTCGACTATTTTTGATTTAGAAACATCGTTTGTAATTTCTTATTTAAGGAGTATTCCTCTTCTTTTGTAAATCAATCAATTACCATTTCATGGTATCAGAGCGAGGCATTTTTTTGGCGAATTTTTATAATAAAATTTGTGGCTTTTTTACTTGTAAATTTGAAAAAGATTTTCAAAAGTTTTTGTTTGATTTTTTAATAAAAATCGTGGCATTTTTTTGGTGTTTAAAATTCATGCCTTCTATCTCTGCAAGTCACGATTGTGTACGACCTAGGTCTGGGTGACTTTTTTGAAAAATCGTGTGCATCTTCTTTCTACATGATCTGCTTCCATATGTGATCTATTCTACTTCAAATCGTGTGACTAGTGCTGCAAATTGCGTGACCTTTGATTTTTTACAATTTTTTGCAAACAAAAATTGCGCCGTTTATTCTCTGAAAATTGCGACCTCTCCCTTCTAGTTCGTCCATGACTTCTGAGCGTTTGAGTTTGATGATTTTTTTTGGAAAAATTGTGCCCTTTTTTTATAATTATGTGGATTTAAATTGCATTTGGTGCTGAAAAATAATCGTGGGTGTCTCCTGTGTGCGACTTCTAAACCTGGTTTTTGACAACTTTTTTGGAAAATCGTGCCTCTTGCGCCTAGGGTTTCAGACCTACGTGTTTTAAATTTTGCAATTTTTTTGATTTTCGGATAAAATCGTGGGTTTTCTGCATCTTTGATTTTTGACAATTTTAAAAAAATTGAGGGAGTTGTGATAGCTGATTGCCTAGGGAATTATGCCAGATCGCCCAGAGTTTGACTTTTTTTTTTGCAATAAAAAGAAGTTTGATTGTGACCTCATTTTTTGTGCCTTTGGAAAATTGGAGGGATGGCATCTTTGACCAACATCATGTTGGAAAGTAGCCAAAGGTTCAATAGTAAAAATTACAATCCCTGGAAACAAAGAATGCTCACCATTGTTGAGTATCGGTGTCTAGATTCGATTGTTCTGGGTACATTTGCTCGCCCTACAACTGCAAGCAAGGACCGGGACAAGTTCAATGAGCGTAATTGTGAAGTGGTTATGTTGCTCAAGTTATCTATCACTGATGAGATGCTTCCAAAAGTACCATCTCGCAAGATTGTTGCAGAGATCTGGACACACTTGAAGGATCTGCACTAGACCTCAGACAAGGGTAGAGCATTCTTCTTTAAAAATATGTTCTCCATTATGATGGATGACAAGATGTCTTTGCAGGATCATCTCATGAATATCAAAGACATTCGCGATCAATTGGAGGCCATTGGTCACAAGATGGAAGTAGAGGATATGGTGGTTACCACTCTGAAAGATTACCACGATCCTATGAGAACTTCATCGAAGCTCTCAACATTACCTCCACCAATGTTGACCCGAATTCGATGATCTGTGCAACAAGCTCTTGCAGCAGGATAGGTGGAAGAAATAGTTTGGGAGCAACAGCGAGATAACCAGGGTGGAACAGACTTTTACTACCAAAGACAAAGGAAAAGGCAAGTACTCTTAGCAAAAAGGACGAGGCAAATTTGAGGATAGCTCCAAGAAGAGTATCACATGTCATTATTGCGGTAAGCTTGGCCACATGAAGAAACACTATAGGAAGCGGTTGGATGATTAAAAATCCAACCAGGGAAGGTCTTAGCAGAAGGCCCATGTTGCAGAGCATTCTGAGTAGGAGTCTTCCTTCTATGCATCCATGGCCAAAAGACCAACAAATCATTTCAAATCTTTTGCGTGGTATATTGATTTTGCAGCATCTTGGCAATTTACACACAAGAGAGATTGGTTCACGGAGTATATGTGTAGAAACCCTAGTTTCCCCGAAATCTCTGTATCTGACTGTTTTTAGGTTTTTCTGAAGGTTTTTGATTTTTTTTTGACGTTTTTTGAGGTTTTTGAACAATAAATGAAAATTGCGATCTTGCTTGAAAATAACAATAAATTCTATAAAAATTATCTAGCTCTTGGAAATGATGAGAAATGGATGCCAGTATATTTATTTCTCTTCTGGAGCGATTACAATGAATATTCAATTACATGCAATGAATAAAGCAATGGATTTTTAATATTTAAAGAACCTGATTTCAGCCGCCATGAATAAAATATGAGATGGTACGGCTCACTGTTGACACACTCTTCCTCTGCCAGATGCTACCCAATTGCTCTCTTGATATTTGCGCCTCTTCTGGTGAAGACAAATGATGAAGAAGGAAGGCGTTGTGCTCTGGAACAAAAAGACGTCCTTGCTGATATGGTACGGCCTGGTAAATGACAGCAGCAATAATAAATTTGTACGGCTCCCTCAAGTTTCTCCCAATCTCTCTGAAAGGTGCGCCTAAAGGAATGAATGACTTCTGAATGCAAAATACTCTGAAACTCTGTAAATAGATAACCTCTGAAGCTCTGTGATTTCTCCAGAATGAAGAAACCTTTGCTGCAATAAATCAAGTGGTATTTCACACCCTCTGAATTGCTTCCAGTGGAGATGGCTCGTTCCCCAAGGAATTCGAACTCGAAACCCTAAAGTCTCTTGCTCAGATCAAAGTTGATCAGTTCTCAAATTCAATAATCTCATAATGGCACAATTCCCAAGGCAAATGCACTATAAGGCTGAAAAGTGCGATTTCCTTAAAAATAGGGTTTAATTAAAATATTCACTTTTAATTCTTTTAATTTCTCCATAGTCCTCGGCCAAATATTTTATTATATTTTAATGATCAATTTTGGCCCCTTCTGATGATGGCGCACCCCTCAAGAAGAATCACTTAAGTTATAATTTAATATTATAACTTTATATTATAATCATTAAATAATTAATATTTAATTATTATAATTAAATATTAATATCTTCGTTACTCATCATTAGTGATCAAATTAAAGGCTGTGAACTAAAAGTGATTGAATCTTTTGCCAATCTCATCACTGCTAAAAATGCTTGGTCCCCTGTGCACGAGGCTGCTAAAAATAGCAACTCTGCAAAAAGTCTCCGATCGAGCCCAAACGAAAGACTACTGATCAAACTCTGCTAACTGAAGCTGAGCCAAGCTCCCAAGTGACCCTCTATCCAGTCTATCAGCCTACGAGGGTCGTGTGATAGGCCAATCCTGTACTCCGAGAGATGTCACTGAGAAGGGGACATGACAATATGGCTTGCTTCAGTCTAGTAATCTTTGGAGGTGGTGAGGAGTATATAGTTTTTGTCAAAGGCAATGTTCAAATTACATCTGGTGGGAGAAATCTCATATTTCTAAATGTATACTATGTTTCGGGCATGGAACTCAATATGCTTTCTCTGAGTCAAATTATGCAACATTGTCTGAAGTTGGACATCGTCTTTAGTTCACATAAGTGTCACATTGTTGACAAGGAGTCCAAGAAAACGGTTGCAGTAGGGGATCGAAGATCATGGCTTGTATAGGTTGGTTGATACTAAGGAGTCTTAGGAGCATACGATGGCTGCGAAGAGTTCATCCATTAGTACTCTTTGGCATTAGTAGCATGGGCGTCTCAACCTAGCATACCTCTCTCAACTAGCTTGAGAGAATTCGGTAGAAGGCTTACCTGAGATTTAGTAGTAGACACATGGTGTATGCGGAGCTTTCCAAGCAGGGAAGCATCATTGAACTCCATTTTCAGACAGATGAGCTTGGAGAGCATCCAAGGTCCTTCAGCTAGTTCATGCAAATGTTTGTGGACCAATGAATACTAATGCCAGGTATTTTCTCTTGTTTGTTGACGATTTCAGTAGGAAAATCTGGGTGTTTTTCCTCAAAGCAAAATCAGATGTGTTTAATGAATTCTAGAATTGTAAAGCATTAGTTGAAAAAGAGTCAGGATGTCTAATCATCACTCTTTGGTCATATAATGGGGTGAGTTATGTTCCAATGAATTCACCAACTTCTATGCTAAACACGTTATCAAGCGTCAACTTACCATACCCTATACTCCTCAGCAAAATGGAGTTGTTGAGTGGAGGAACCGTACTATTATGGAAATGGCCCGTTGTATGCTGGAGAACAGAAATGTTCCAAAGAAATTTTGGGGTGAAGCAATGTATACTGTTGTATACCTTCTTAACAGGTCTCCCGCATAGGTTGTCAAGAGGATGACCCTAGAGGAAGCATGGTCTGGAAGAAAACCAAGAATCAACCATCTCAGGATTTTTGGCTTTATTGCATATGTTTGGATTCCAGATGCAAAGAGGACCAAATTGGATTCCAAAAACCAGAAGTTGATGTTTATAGGATATAGTGACAATCATAAGGCCTATCGGCTGATTGATGTGGACACTGATTGTCTAACATTTAGCAAGGATGTTGTTTTTGATGAAGGTGGGCCCTTTCTGCTCTCTTCCCCCATCAAGAGTAATGAGGATTTTCCTCTGAAGACTAAAGAATTGGGTATTAGTCTTCCATTCGCTCCACCTGAAGAGAGGGATTCTGAGGATTCCGAACTTGTGGAATCTCTAAGGCACGACCCTATACTAGAAAATTTCCCTTAGACAATTTGGACCAGCATCTAGATGATTTCATTCTAGGCAGCCCAAGCCATGATGATCATCCTAATTTGGAAGAAGATGCACCTATCTTTTTTGTTTCTCATATATATATTTATATATAATATAAATCCATATTGATTTAATATAATTACCTTATTAACCGATTTGACTTAATATTTTTACCTAGTTGATAAATCAATAAGGCTATTATAAATGAAATCTCTTGTCAAACTATCAACATTACTTAGTCGATAAAAATTGACAAGCATAACATATTTAACAAAGACTATTATTTTTCTTTTCAAACTTGCCCAAACTTGGTTTGGCTAGGTTAAACTTAACCTATCAACAAAACTCAAATTCTAACACAAGGACACAACTAATGACAAAAAAACTTACTCGTTTGTCAAAGGTAACCATTAACTTGGCTTATGTAGGGGAAATGAACTCAGATGGCATTACTAACAAGTCCTTAGACTATACCCTTCTCTCTGATGATGCTCTCCCTCCCTTTCTCGGAGGGCAGAAACTTGTTTCCTAAATTTAACTTGCAAACACCAACTCGAGATTAGAGTATCATTAATCATTTCATAATCCTTTTGAAATCATCACATCTTGACAACTTTTAAACACGTCAATTTTAGTCAAATAAACATAACTCATGAAAACATTGATTTTTCCAGACATTTTTACTAAACATCAAATCATTGAATCATGAGTAATCATCTACTAATTACTTCAAAAGTAAAAAGTAAAACATAGTTAAAGTTAGGGGTGTAACATATCTCCCCCCATAAGAGTCATCGTCTTCGATGATCCAATGCATCCGAAACCTTAATAAGATAAAAAATTTGTTTATCCTGCAAAAGCGTAAGCAATTTAGAAAATATTTAATATAAAATCATGGTAAACTTTCCATGTCATATTACCCTCTAGATAGTGGTCCCACTGGACCTTGCATTTAAGAAGCTTGATCATGACCATTCCCCGGTCTTGTACCTGTAAAACATTCTAAGAATATAATTATCATTAGTTATATACTTTTCAAATATAATTCATAAAAGCATTATACGTCCTGGTAATAGCCGATAATATAATGATTCCATAATCAATCGAATTGATAACTTTGAGAATTTTGAAGAGTCGTTTATATCTAGGAGCTGGTTTGGAATGTATTCCTTACTTTATGAAACTTTTCTTCTATAGCGGAGAATTGTGTTAGAGTACGGTTGGCATTTACTTAGCTTTTCTATCCATTATTAGCTTCCACCAATCTTTTTTGATAGGTTTGATTTGTTTATCCGTTACTGACAACATTTCTGGACTAATGCTAATCCTATCTTATAGCTTACCTAGCTTACAGGACTGTCCAATGTTTCAAATAGAGTCATCTTGATAGCAAAATTATAGAAGTTGTTATAACAAACACCATAAAAGGTGGAAATGAAGAGCACAAGGATTTACTGAGAGGGGGGCAAAGGGGGGGAAGGGAATCAGTAAATCAAAACAAATTTTTCTTTTTCAAACTTTAATCAACTCAAACTTTTATCCAACATCAACTTTTTAATATGAACCAATGCAATTAAGTTGACTCCAATTGATTGAAATGTTTAAATGGTTTTACAAAAGAAAGCCGGCACCAATCTACTTGAATTATTAATGAAAAGTTTAGTAGGCTACAACCTACAAGGAGCACCAACCCCTAATGTGCAAGGCACCAACCTTGACTAGATGATGGATGTAAGATGACTGGCTTCAATCAGATCTGCACTTCTCCTATTCTCCAATCTGCTTTGTGATGTATGTTATCACCTTAAGCCCACACAAGAAGATAAAACTTCTGACTTGAAAACTGCTCACTCTTCACAACCACACCAACAACCTTGAATGGGATGTCAATCATATAAACTGCTC